>JAYJMH010054570.1:0-13076 GCA_036873815.1 Phacellophora camtschatica | reverse complement strand
AAAAGCTGAGGTGGGGGGGGGGGGGGGTATTCTTAACACAATGTTAATAACTTATCAATGCAATCTAAAATTCAAATGTCCAAACAAACGTTCATATAAACTTAGTCACATTTCAGAAAGAAAAATACAAATTTTAAAAATACAAATAAGTTAAAACCATTTATTGACGTGTATCGCATGATTGAAATGATAAACGTCAGTAATCTTTCGTCGAGCAAAATGTACGTAAAGACTTGGTCTAATTAACTGTTGCATTTCCTGGGCAAAAAAGTACAAAAAACGTCTTTGTACTTCGCGAAAGCTTGTGCTATGAAGGATAAGAATAAAAAAAGTGCAGCTGAACCTCTCTACCTCAAACTCACTTATCTAAATAGCTGCTTTGTATACCCCTTAAGAGCTTCCATTCCAATTTTGATTCCCCTTGAAGCCCCTGAGAGTTAAAGATAGCCGGGTTGAAAACTGTGTATCCCTCGAGAGCTTTCAGTGTTGATTTAGCTTCGGTTATGTCGAAAACTTGCTTTCTAGAACAAATTTTGCTTCTCCTTAAAGCTCTCGAGAGTTAAAGATTGTTATGTTGAAATGTTATCGAACTGTAAATTTTTAAATTACAAAACTATAAAATGGCAAACTAGTGATTTCATGCTACGTCAGACCTTCAGCATCCAGTGTAGGCCTAATTAATTTCGGCAACCACTCCTCGTCGACACTTGAAAAATTGCTCCCTCGCAGAGAAATCAAAGGTATCTTGTCAGTGGTTGTGCTGATGCGTGTTACAACAAATGTAGAAGCATCACCTACAAAGAGATTATCATAGTTTACAAAAATAAATTCATTAATATATAATTCTCAGAAAGATCTTTTCTTAAATTTAAGTATTGTTATCTGCCACCATTAGCGAAAATTTCGGTTCCAAGTGGGGATTCAAACGCCTAAATTTTTGATTGATGCCTGATGTTTCCGAGAAAAGCCCTGAAAATTTCAATTTTTCTGTCAAATTATGAAGAATGTTTTTTTTTGGGGGGGGGGGGTTGAATGGCCCCCAAGTCTTCCACAATTTCCGTCACTGTCTGCCAGGAAATTATTATTGGCACCAAAAAAAAATTCAAAAATATAAAAGCTATTAAACGTTCCTCTCTTGGATTTCAGAAATATGATCTGCGAAGAATTTATTATTGGTACAAAATTTACAATTATAAAATATACAATTTTCAGACAAATTCCCTTCTGAGTTAACCCTAAACTTAGTAAAAATAATTAAATATTTTATCAGCAAGAGGGTTTCGTGAGAACGAAAACGTAGAACTCGTACTTTTCAAATTTATAATTTCACGCAACTTGGTTAGTCAACACAACACTACTCTTCGATTCATTGCCAGAAAACTTTAAAACATTTTCAAGCTCCTTGAAAAATTAAATAGAAATGGTTGCCCGCAGTATAAATGATGCTCGATGTATTTAACCTTTCGTTATAAGTAAGTTTTACAATAAAATGAAGAAAAGATTCTGTATTTTTTACAAGGCAATGCATAATCAATAAATTATAGTGTAAATTATGAAGTAAATCATGATTAATTATAATAATATAAATTAAATAAATTAAAAAATAAAATAAATTAAAATAAATTCAATAAATTAAAATAAATTAAATTAAAGTAAATTTAAATAAATTAAGATAAATTTTTAAAAAAATTAAAATTAATTAAAATAATAAGTTATACTAAATTATTAAATTACAATGAATTGAAGATAAAATAATAATCTCACCTAGACATAATCTTCTCTGATGATCAAAGTTTCAACCGTTGATTCTCCAATTGGAAAATACTTCTCCCAGCAATATTTCTCCTGTGCATTTTTCTTTTTCCTCATTTCACGACACATCTCGCAAGAAAACCCAGCTGCATATTTCGATTTTATCATTGACGAGCTCGTGCTCATGGTTCCTGTTTCACTTTGAAGTCTCTTTTTCGTTTTGGGACTGCTTTGCAAGTAATCGTCGTGATAATGTTGACATGGAATGTGTTCACCATCAGTGTAAGAAGAAGAATTCGATTGCATTGAAATGAAAGAATCATCTCTCGTTTTATCCTCGAAAGAAATATCAACAGAAAACATGTCATCTTTTGCAATCCTCCTTGGCAAACGAAGTGAACGATTCCTTTCAAAACCAACGTTCTTCCCAGAAAAATGACTTTGAGATCTCTTTGTTTCCGCGCTTACATCCCCAAATATATCTGATTTAGGCCTTGGTTTTCTGAAAGACCGAGTTCTTCTTATGGGTAATGTCTGAGGGCTCTCATCAGAGCTGCCTGAGTCGGAATCCGCCAACTCATCGAGATACAAAACTGTTTTTGATGATTTTGCAAAATTGCTAGTCTCTTGATTTGCTTGCAATTCTTTGTTTCCATTAATCGTTTCTTTCGTCTTTGAAGATGTTTTTTTCGTTTGTGCGCTTGAAAAAGCTGAGTCTACCATTGTGAGAGTTTCTTCCACAAATGTAGATTCTTCACCACCAAATATTAAACTCTCTTCCGTATTTTGGTACCCATTCTGCATTTTCTTGACATTTCCTTTGTGAGGTGCTCCTCCGTTGACTCGACTTCCTTTGAAGTTTCTCGCATAAACTGGCACTTTGATCCATGCCGAACCGTCCACCTGATCCTGTAACCCATTTTGGTCAATTATAAAATTATTGTCGAGCACATCATCTTGATCAACCCCAAACGCTTCGCGTGTTATCCCTCGAGTATCACGAGAAGTACCTTGTGACGAGAAGAGCACCTCATTTTTAACATAAACCTTTCCATCTGATACAAATTCAGGCAAAAAATTCGATTTCTGCTCGTTCATATCAGTCCCTAGAACTGGTTTGGTCGCATCATTTGGAAACTCAATTTCCGGCTGTCTAGTTTTCCTTCTATAATCTTCATAACTCGCCCACTCTTCAGTGCTGCTTTTTCTTTGCCAGTTGTCTTCGGTCTTATTTTTACTCTGTCGCTTCTGTCCCCCCCTAACAAATTCAGCATCACTCCTTTTACAGTCCCCATTTCTATAAAAATGTTCCTGCTGATCTCTCCGTCCCCCAATTCTATTTTCTGCTCCTGGTTTTGCACTATACTCATCTCCTTCACTTCTAGACAATATTTCATTTGGATTTATCATTCTTCTTTCTCGCTCTTGTGTTACAATTTTATCTACTCTTTCTGATGAGGAATCTCTTGAATTATACGCACGTTCGTACAAAGATTCTTCCAAAATTTCGACAGGTTGATCATATATAGCTTGTATTTTCTCTCTTACAATTGGCCATCCTGCACTGGGACTCAATTTTTCATCATGGGCAATTGACGCTCCATTACTTTGTGAAATTTCAGTCTCCGTGCTTTTCTTACTGCCATTTACTGCCTTCCTATCTCTTTCGTGAAATGATGCCAATTCTTTGCTAGTGAGAGCAAACCTTTCAGAGGTAGACTTTGCAGTAGATGCTTGCCTCTCGTCATTGACATTGCTTCTTTCTATACCCTGACCAGGCCTAACTCTTCTTATATCAACGTGGTTTACGTCCACAATCTGATTATCAATCCGGTCGAAGCTTTTAGCAACCCGGTCAAAGCTTTTATCAACCCGTCCAAAGCTTTCATCAACCCGTCCAAAGCTTTCATGATTGCTAGTTGATTTTTGGTGCTCTTTCCTTTTCGTTGAAGCATCGTTGAACGTTGACTCGATTTTCCTTGCTGCTTGAATGTTAGTCTTAACCTCTACATCAATACTATGATCACTAGCTATTTCAGATGATCGTTGAATATTTGAAGCTGTACTCAATTTTTTCTGATTAACTTTGTCATCATTTCTCTTCTTCTTGTCTTTTTTCTTCCCATTCTCCATTTCTTCTCTCTTTGCTCCCTTTTCTGCTTCAATTCCTTTCTCGAATTTACAATTTGACAATCTTCTTGCTATTTTCTCGCTTTCGTCTTTCCATGAAAAGTCCCCATTTGTCTTGTTCTTTTTACTCACATTTACTTCAAAGAAAATTCCCCCAGAATTTTCTTTCAAGTCCTCTTGTTTCCCTTTCACGCTATCCTTTTGATCTTTGCTTCCTTCTTTATTCAAATTCCATCGAGGTCGTTTGAGTCGTTTGCCCCTTGCTTTTTCATTTAAAAGATCTATCTTTGAAACGTCTAAATCTTCCTTTATTGTCAAATCACTGCAGCTGGCATATGGCCGCCCGTAAACACGGTTTGTTTCCGTTTTCAAAATTTCTCTTATAATCCGGTGTTTGCTCTCTTCTCTCTGCATTCTCCAACCTCTCCTTTGATTCATTATTTCTGCTTCATCTTCAACCTCGTTTTCATTTGTTTTCGTTTTCAGTTTCTCTTTCAATTCATCCACTTCTCTCTTTAAATGTTCATTCTCCTCCTCAACTTGATCCTTGTCGGCTATAAGCTGCTCCGCATTACCAGCTAGCTCTTCAATCTTCTCAAAACCATGGAAACTGTGTCTCTTCGAATTGTCTCGATTTCGACTTTGCCTCTTTTTCCCCGAGTGGTGGGTGGGTTGTTCTTCCCTGCTGATATCCAGCAATGCTTGTAATCCTCCTTCAGAAATCTCCTTCTCAGGGGCACTGTTATTGTCGTCATTGATCAAATTCAGTTGTCCGTGTTTATAAAGATCCACAATTATTTGCAGTTTATCCTCATATCTAAACTTAGCATATCTCAATTCTTGGATGTTTTGTGTTAATAATGCTTTGTCCTTTCTCAGCAAGTCTAACTTCGCCTTAAAGCTGTAATTTTGATCCCGCAGTTTGGAATTCTCGTCTCTCAATGGCACAATGGTTTGCTTTAGCTCTTGAACCTTTGAATTTATTTCTTTAATAGCATGGTTCGCTGCTTCTAAACTCTTGCGGAGAACATTATTATCATGCTCTAGGTCTGCATTCTGCTTGGTTAATTTGTCGTTTTTCTTCTGCAATTCCCCAGCTTCATTTTCTCGCTTTCTCTTTTGATCTTGAAGCATATTTAATATGCTCATCAGTTTACTGTAATCCCGGTTTGAAAACTCTGACCCTGTTTGATACACGTAATGAACCGTGTTTCCATCTGCCACTACACTACTAGGGGCTATGTCCGGATTGACGCTTGCATCGTCGCCATCGACCGAACTGTCGTCTTCTGCGGAAGCATAACTAGAATACATTTTTCGTTTCGGTCCATAACGTACATCTGATGCACTTCGTCTAACCTTGTTCGGCTTGATAATCACCTTTTTCGCAACTTCAGAATCACTTTCAGCCTCTTTATGAATCGGCTTAACTTTGTTTCTGCTTGATACAGTCGGTTTGAAAAGACGGCTTTCGCCTGAAAGACGATTATTTGTTGCTTTCTTTCTCATATTCATTCCCTCTGCGTAACTGCGCCTTCTTTGCGGCACTAATTCAGAATCCGAGAACGGAGACTTTGTTCCGTTCAAAGAATGTTTCCTCTTAGGCGTTACAGTATCGTCTCTATTCTCGCAAGAATTATTCGGGTCTTTGATCACGATGCCTTGATAATCTTGGTCTGCAGAGTGCACATGCGATACCTGCTTGACTGGTAGCAATTCCGTCAAAAAACTCTTCACCATAAGAATTCCTTCATCAATTGAGTCGACAGACTTCTCGGTTATTCCCTTCTCTTTTTGATCCAAAATTCGCAAGAATGACATCTCTCCATTGTCATCAACACCGCCTTCTTCATCTGGCATTTTACGTGAATCCACTCCCCAGTTTCTATCTAATTCCATGGGTTTACAAGCTCCAGCGCTCTCAAATTCAAACATCTCACCTTTATTTTGATTCTCAAACTTTTTCTCAGGATTTGTTTTTAGTGATTCTTCTGTACTTTTAGAAATTTTGATTTGTGATTGGTCTTCTGGAAGAACAGACCCATAACAAATGCTCGCTTCCTTCTCTTTGTCGTATTTGCTTGGGCATACAGGGCCTTTGAAATTGGTTCCTGCGGTTACCTGCCTGGGAACTTTTGTCATGCTAGTGTGGGAACTTTCTTCATCGCCATTCACTGCATTCAATTCACTGTTTACTTCGCTATTTTCTGTCTGAGCGATTTTTGCAACAACCTCTTTCAGCTTTCCCTGTGTTATTTTATTATCTGATTGTTCATCATTTGAAATAGTACCTTTTGAGATTGTTTCTGTATCAAGGCCCACAGATTCTTTTTCTTCTTTTGTATCAGGAAATTGATTAACTTCTTGTGGCTTTTTCGAAGATTCAAAGCCCGTGTTCTTACTTTGCAACAAATCCTTCGCCCTTGTTTTAAGCATATTTTCCAGCATATTTCGGACACCCCCTTGCGACTCTACACTCGATGCAACTTCTTCATACTTGTACCCAGACTTGGAACAAATTTCCTGCAAGCAATTTTGCATTGTGACTCTCTCTAAATACTCTTTCCCAAGACAGGAGAGCACAACCTCGCGTTCCATATCTGCTTCTTTTAAACCTTCTTCAAGAGCCTTGATTCTTTCATCCACAGGTAACTCTGTGGTCTTATTAAAACTTGACATTCGCCCAGAATTGGGCCTACTATTAGGCTTACTGTTAGGCCTACTATTTGATCTGCTGTCTTTCGCGCCTTCCCCATCAAGAAGATTCTCCCGACTTGAGTTAAGCGAGCAAGACTCATTATTCTCGTTTATTTCATCCATTATGAAAGACTCGGTAATCTCGTTATCAATGCTTCGATCTGTTTCGTCGCCACTCTCTGCTTCGCCTTTTTTGATCTGTTTCCTGTGATTGAGAACTGGCGAAGTCTTTCGCGGAGTTATTGCATGAGTGAGCGTGTAATATAGAAGTGACCGTGAGTCCGTTTTCTCTTGTCTCTTCATTTTGGAGGTCTAACAAAATGAAGGAAAAGTTTACCTACGCGAGACCAGAATATAATAAAGTATTACAGTAAAGAAAGCATCAAATTTGAAACTTGCATTATAGTGCCTTAGAAAACAAAAATGGCCTGTGAATATTTTATATGTAATGCTAGATGCGCCAAAAGAAACAGAGAATGTAGTACACGATGTATGGCAGCTCGTCAAATTAGAGTCTCTTTTTTAAACTTTAAAAAATTTATTAATATGAAAATAACATATACATATAACATCTACTTCAAATCATGCCAGTATTGACATTATTCAATACCCGTACCTCAAGGGAAAAAATAATACCCTTTTAACTACCTACCAGGGAATTCAAATCAAACACTAGTTTATTGAGATTACTTTCCCAATGTTTGTTATTTGTTTGTCCAAAATTTTTCAAAGTGAATCTTTTTTTGAAATAGCTGCATACGTTACCAAACTGCGGAGGTAAATAGGGAAGTTTCAAATTTAACAAGTCTCTTTTCCTTTGCAGTCCTAGTAAAGGTAGCCTAGGTCATAGGTCATAGTAAAGCACAGGTGTGTGTTTGTGGCCTTTTGTTTACAGGCACTGTCCAGTTTGGGCGATGGCTTGTATCCTTTTTTCCATTTAAACTGCACACAAAGCACATGGTATCCTAAGAACGAACTAGCAAATAAAACTGCAAATAAACGGACAAAGATAAAACAAACAAACAAACCACTTAATTGTATTGTTGACGCTTGGAGGCCTTGGATGAGTTTTATCTGGTAATGCTCCAATGTTATCTTAAGGCATAACCATTAGCAAAATTTTAATAACACCTTTGTTTTGAAGGACAGGATTGCTGAGAAAGCTGTTGAAATTTACTTTAACTAGTGATTTCCCATGAATGGCATGATGTGCAGGGCATTCGGACAAGAAATGCATTTGCATTCGTTTTCAAGATGACAATATGGTCCAATTTGTATATAATATGGTCCAATCGGTGCCAAACAGCTTATCAACGTTGGACACAAACAACTACCACCTGGTACGTTTAGCCTTGGAGCAATGTGGAGGAGCTTACCTTTTGCTTTATTGTTATTTCTATAAATTATTTTTTTTCTGCGGAGCATTTTTACTTCTGCAACGGAGGATGTTTATAATTTTACATTAGCGGAGGAATATCTGCGTGAGAGAAGCACAACATATGCGAATCCTCCCCCGCAGAAGTGAAACGTACCCCTCCGCAGAAACAAAATCATAAAAAAGATTATGACAAAGCAAAAGCGTCCTCAGGTTTAGCTTTGCTGAAGAAGATTCAAACAGTGTTGCTCGCCTATGATCTATGCGTTTATTTAAGCCTTTCCTACCATAGCAATCGAATAATGTTGAAAAGAATAAGCAATCCAATACTACTGAAAAGAACAGAACAGCGAGGCTCAAGCAAGGGTCAAACCATAACGAGGCTTAAGAAACCAAAAATAGGAAAATAGTTTAATGCAACATAATAAATAAATAGAAGTAATGAATAAATAGCAAAAGGATAGGACCATATCGACCATATTTTCATCAAGACAGAATGTTACACTAATTTTAGATATTTTAATGAAGTTTGTTTTTAGAATATGGTTGCTTTTTGAGTGCTACTCCCTACGAAATGAAACATAGAAAGGATTTGTCTACTGGTTGGAAATAAATCCGCGCGTGAATGTTTTTGAGAACCTGATAAATAACTTTGAAACAAAAAAAGCCCAATCAAATTATCACACACTAAAATGGACAAACGTTGATTGAAAACAAGCAAATAATTGCAATGATTAGATGTTCAGAAAGGTTTTTTGTTTTTGTTTTCTGGCTCATAGCGGTTATTTTCAAGCCACACACAATAATACTTGCAAATTCTTCTGATTGTCCTAGTATGGGAATATTCAAGGTTACAAGTTAGTAATGTTTTTGAAATATGTCAACTTTGTTTTAGTCCATTGAAGAAGAATTTGGAATGTTTATAGAACGATCTATATGTGGTATTTCTTTGATATAAAGAACCTTGTTTGTTGATAGCGTGAGAAGATCTTTGCTCACAACTAGAGCCAGTACAAAATTGTTTTTCATGTTTTGGATAATTACATAATAAGATGCTATCAAAACAAAATGAAAGGTCCTTATAATCAAAGCAAGTTTAAGTGATACGATAAGATGAAAGACCCCTTGAAACCCAACTTTGCTGAATGTTTACCTTCTCTAAAAACATAAAACAAAATAAAAATAAAAGTAATTAAATTTAAAAATTCTCCCTTTCTGTTTTTTGATATTTTGGTGCAAAATGTTAATAACCGAAAGTGCAACATTTGACGATATTACGAGGATCCTTCATCTTGGATTATCTTTGTAAGCAGCCATACATTTTGAGACGAGAAGTATGCCTAGCAAATTGTTTTATATTTTCAATGATCAGGTGGCAAAAATAAAATATTTTAAGAAAATTAAGAAAGTTCATTAACATCAAAAGCAGCAAACGAACAAACAAACAAAACAAACACACGAAAAACAATCACAAAAAAACGCAAAAATAAAACGTAGCTATCGACCTCCATCAGTCACATATCTTTATTACTCTCCTCCGCACAAACGAAAGATGGCGATATCGGACAAAAACTAAATTCCAACATATCATTTGAATAACTTTGAGGGAAAGCCTTAATTCTTCTAGATAATAAATTGGAATCACAAGCTACCCAATCTCATTACATTCGAACAGTGGTATAGAACTAAATCAATGACTACGTAAGCTCAGAGCAGATAGGTAAGAGGCAAAGTGGAAGGGCCAAGAAAAAAAGGGAACATTTACAAGCTGAACGCCAGGAAATCAAAGATTTCATCCCTTTCGCAGCTATTTTAAAGCAGAAATAGCTGATTCCCAAGGATGGTCTTGGTGGCTATTGTGGGAGGGGAGTAACTACCTCTTCTTGCTCTCCTTTGTTATGACACTGACTGCAGGCAAAATGTAGCAAAATCACTGATTAAAACTATGAAAGACAAGCTATGATGAAGTGTCAGCTTTGTATTGTCATAACTGTTTTATGTCAGTAGAATAGATTCGCAGGGCCGTATCAGTCATTTGGGGCAGGGGGCAGTTGCACCTCACCTTTTGCAAAATATTATATTTTGGTATTGTTTATTTGGCGTAAAGAGCGTAGCAAACGTCCAAAAATCTTTACGAAGAAAGACATGGCTTTAGTTATACAAAGATTGAACATTCTATGGCAACGATGCAATCATTCTTTCACATCAACTCCAAAAACTGTTAATAACGTTGAATTCCAACTTGCACAGCACAATATATTGATCTTCCTGCGATCAAAGCATTTCCAAAAATATTTGAAATATAAAAGCTGTCACAAACAGCAATAATCATTGGCCTGTTTACCCTCAAACAGCTTATTCGCATTGCTGACTTAGGTTACTGACGAAGAAAATGTGCTGTGTGGAGAGTTTGATCATAAACTATAGTTTTATAATACACTGAACTGGACTTGACGCAGTAGAAAATTCAAAGCCAGCTTCATAGAAACAACACGACTTCACAACATAAAGGGAGCATTAAATAACACAAAATCCAGGCAGAATAAAAGAGAAAATGTGAATTAAACTTACTGTTTGTTTGTGAAGCCTTTGACTCATAAACAACTTCGTCAACTACTGATCTCTCGTCATCATATGAAACACTTTCCAAATTCTCAAAGTACAAGGAAATGTTCTGAAGTACAAAAGATCAATGAATGAAATATCTTTCCCTGCAAGAACCAGAAATAAAGCGTTAAAAATTGTAAAAGAACCAAATTTGCTTGTCTTTTTCAGAACAATTGCAGCTAAAACGTGTCTTAAATATTGGCGAACCTGCTGGGAGTATTCAATACGAAATATTCAAGTTATTTCAACTTCATTGTTGCAAGAGTTGTTGTGGGAAACTCGAATATATCATCTGTTTTGATGCTCATGTTTATGCATGCGGTTTTGACAAAATCGTCGTGAAAAAGAATCTATGACGTATCATTGTTTGGGTCTTTTGTTAGTTACTATGAGATCACGTGTTGGCAGAGATAATGCACAGCTCATGCACAAAAACAATTCACAAAGCAAAAAGTGGGTGGCATAAAATTAGCATTCAGAATATCACAGCAGTAGCGTCACGTGATATTTTTAACAAAGTTTTTTCCCATGCTAGCATCTTTAGATAGTTGTAGTTTTCGTATTTTTATGTTTTATCGTGTTGTTTTTTTATAATTCATGACACAATACATAAGCATATGATTGTAACAAAAAGTTAACTAGCAAATAACAAAAGCGTATTAGAACTAAATTTAGTACATTTCGTATACAAATATGATGATAGATATTTAAATATTTGAGGCTATATTCATATTTGTGTGTCAATTATTTTGCAGTAGATTTTGTGGATATAATCAGAAAACGACAATAAAAAGTCATTGTCTTCTTTTGAAAAAGGAAAGTAATTTTTGGCTATTGATCGGTATATCAGCAAATCTTGGGAGACCCGTTTTTCTCTTTCTACGGAAGGTTTGGTGTGCCCTCCTTGTTCGATGGCAAGGCAGTGTTCGCTGGTTTTTAGTTTGGTCATTTGGTTAGTTTGGTCTGTGGCTTCTGTATCAAAAAACCATTAAACCAAAGAAAATAGTTAAAATTTCACGCATGTAATTAACACCATAAACGGTTTCAAACATAAAATCAAGGAAATTTTTATGCAAAATCTGATGAGAGCATAGGAAAACTATTTAAAATCCCTTTCTCTCTCAAACTAAGTAACCTTTGATCTCGTCCAAAATGTACCAAAAATATATTTGTTGCTTTTGACTTGCTGCCATTATGGAAATAACGTAACACACCTTTTCAACGTTATCCCTGCCACTCAATTTAGAGGGTTTATTTAGTAATTGCGATTTTCTTTGATGTAAGCCCCGGCCAAACGACTAGATTTTCTCTATACAAATGTATAGCGTGTACAGTCATGTATAGTCATGTATAGTGAAGTTTGATCTTGATCAAAAAAGTCGAGAGTAGGGGATTAAATTTTCATTGTTCGAAGTTGTTGTCGAGTGGAGTATTGTCGTTTGACCAGGTGCTCTACAAATGTATAGCGCGAGCATGCGCATCAGCGTTTCGATCGATGTTTTTCTCACAGAACAAGTGCTTGTTCTTCTCTCAACACAAAGAAAGAAATCAGAAATCAGAGCCAGGAACCGAATAGCACCCAGAATATTTTATCATAGATAAAAAAGACAAAGAGAGAGCTTGTGGAGGTAAAGGGAAAACAATAGACAATATAGCGAAATCCAGACTATCAAATTGTGTAAAAAGTCGAGCGAAAAGTCGAGTGAAAAGTCTAGTCGTTTGGCCACCTCTTCTATACACCACAAGACTTTTGCTATACACCACAAGACGTTTGGTTGAATGTATAGTGAAAAATCTAGTGAAAAGTCTAGTCGTTTGGCCGGGGCTTAACTATGTTTGTCTTTTATCAATTCTATTTTGTAAATATAGATGTATGTTAATTTTTGTTATATACCATATTTTTAATTTTATTCTTAGATTTAGTTTTTTAAATTGTAATTTAAGTTGTGGCAAATCAATACAAACATGCAGACATAAATACATATAAATACCTTGATGAAATCAAATCTCCGTTGATGACAAAGAACACAAACCAAAAAAACTTTTTGCGTAGGTTGTTGTCTATGTCGGAAAATAGCTTTTTAGGTTTTTATGACACACAGACTGAGCAATGAAAGAAAAGATCAAATAGTGAAATCTTTTTGAGCTGATCAGCTAGAATTGGATTAAGAAAAAATGCATTTACTTTTGGAGGCAGTAAAACTAGTCTGTCTGGGAGAAAAGAATCCGAAGATTGTTCCGGTGAAATATACAATGGTTGTAGGCCAGAGACCAGATTTGTGAATCACGTGCTCAGCTAAATTGTTAGTTGCATTAATACCAGGAAATATTAACATAATTTTTGTCTTTCAGTTTTACATGGGCCTTAGTGCACAAACTCTTAAAACGACTAGTCTTATACAAAATGTACAAATAGAACAACGCACGATTTTTTCATAAGCGAGTGAGTGAGTTATCGTATTTAACGTGCCTAGCCCGCGAAAGTCTCGAGATGACTTGTTTCCAGCAGGGGACA
>JAYJMH010054559.1:0-13078 GCA_036873815.1 Phacellophora camtschatica | reverse complement strand
AAATCTGCCCCACAGCCACAGGGGAGGCACAGGGCCTCAAGCCAATTCTATTTTTTATCCAGCCCTTTTTTGTTGTTGGTAATAACCGTAACCCCCCCCCCCCCCCCCAATACGTAATTTAATATTTCTGGGGCATAATATAATAAAGACTGTATGTAAGGGATTCTTATTTTAATTTAGGGCATGGTTGCTAAAATTATGCATAGTCGCTTTCCCCATAGTACATTCCCTTCAAATTCTTTGTACACGCACGGCCCCTGCCCTGCCCTTCTTACATTTATTTTCTCCAGCTCTCCATCACTCACATCACTGTTCTCTTTATTTACATCACCCTCGCTCGATTATTGCAATCTAATCTCAGAGCTAATTCATAATTTACCCTGTTATGCGTAAATTAATGCTTTACACATAAAAATACTTACTTACATTTTTCAATTCTTTATCAAGCTTTGATTTGTTGCATGTAGGAGAAATATAGGAGAACCAAAACAGCAGACATGTGCAAAGCAAGAGTAAATTTCCTGAAGGCAAGATTCAGAATGAGATTCACATTGCGAGTTAGTAAATTCGCATGTTCGTATAAAAATTATGTTTTGTAATTTTATGAACAAAATTGTATTTTGACCTTTCCTTTTAATGTTTATGCCATATTCTCATTGCAAAAATAAAAGGTATTTATATAAAAACATCTCGTAGATTGGGAAATTGTGATATTATGTGAAAATTGGTTTAAATTCAGAATGACATTGAGATTCACATTGCGAGTGAATCTTTACGAAGCCAATGCTGTGTTCGTTCTACGAATTTTGGTCCAAAGCTGCTAAAAAATATAAATAGTTATTTTAAAATATGAAATACTGCAAGAGGCACTTATATCTTGCAATAAATACAAAACTCTGTGCGATGAAAAATACAAAACTCTTCTCTTCATAAAATTCTGATTGACATCGTTTTTAGCTTTGATCTATGTCATCTTTCCATTCAAAACAGGAACTTCAAAAACAAACAACAGTGTTTTTCGAATAAAATTTCGAATAAAATGACTGAAAGGACTGAAATTAAAGTGTTAAGTCGCATGGATGAAGAAAACTTGGGAGCCTTATTTAGCATTCATTTTCTTATAGACCTCATAAACTGGTACCAAGTTTTTTATATAAACAAGTTTGGGTTTCTTATGAAAAACCCCGTAGCGTTCTTGTTTCATATTTACCTACATCATGGTAAATGTTATGTTAATTCCTAAAGCGGTTGATGCACTTGAAACTGCAAAACCGGTGGTAGGTTTTTGCTTTTAAAAATTTTTCAATTAAAAACATATTTTACAGAACAAATGTAGTTACCGCCAGTTGTATATAACCAACATATTTCGGTTTCTCTGTTTTCAGAGAAAACAGCTGTGTTTTGTGTAAACATTGATTAAGAATAGTCTTTTCTTGAGAGAAAACTGTATTTTCCAACGTAAGATAGGGTAATCTATACATAGAATGAATTCTTAACTATTAATTAACTTCATTTATTTTATTCATCGCCATTCAAAACTTATTTAATACACTTTACAATGCAGTGTTGTTATTAAATCAACAATAAAAATAGCAATCAAGGGGTGAAATTTGTTATAGAACTTTGTCAGGTTGTATTGGTTGCTTGTCTGCTGGAAAACGTTATACAGTCGAACCTCTAATAGCAGCCACTGTTAGCTCCAAGGTCAAGTGACCGTTATTGGGAGGTGGCCACTATTCAAAGGTTTACAAAAAAATTTCCACTAAATCTCGCGCTTATCTCATTTTACGCGCTTATATGTTTTTTCGAAGACACTTGAGTGCCAGTTTTGCAGATATTAGCCTGTATGAAAAAATTGTTCGTAAAATAGCAGTAAATTTACAAATGAATAAGATTTTGGTGAGCCAGAGACTGCAGCATGGGTCGAGATTTTGCCAGATACCGTTCAGAAATGCTTTGAAAAATGTGGGTTTGTGCCTGAAATCATGGATACTGACGATAATGATCCATTCTTTGATGAACAATCAAGCCTTCGAGCTTTGGTTGAAGAAATTCAACCAGGTTATACTGCAGATGATTATCTGGCTCAAGACAACTGCACACCCATTTCTGTTTTGTCGTGTCCACACGACATTGCCAAATTGGAAAGAAATTTTGAGGGATAAAGCAGTAAATGAGATGGTCAACTCTGCTTGCAATGGCGAAGAAGAAAACTAAGACATTGAGCTACCAAAGTCGAGCTTCACCAATGTGAAAATGGCTCTGGATGCCACGGAGCAAATGCGCCTATTTTCCGAAGAACAGGAATTGGAAGAGCTTGGTGAAATGACTTTAAAAATGACAAGATATTTGGAGGAATTTAGATTGAAAAAATCTTGACAGTCTTTCATAACAAATTTTTTAATGCAGGGCAATAAATTGGCGTGAAGAAGCTTGTTTCTTTTGTTTGGCGTTTTTCATTTTGGTTGTGTCTATTTCTGTCAGAAGCGTACTTAGATCTCATGAAAATGTTAAGACCGTATTTCAGCAATGTTCGAATTAACTCACTTGTGTGGCCGCTTTTAGAGGGAAAATTTGTAAAAAAAATTTCATTTGGGACTGAGCCAGGTGGCCGCTGAACGTTATTGGGAGGTTCGCTATATATGCAATAGTATGGGAAAGCGTTTGGGATTGAATGTTAGTGGCCGTTATCGGCAGGTGGCTGCTATTCGGAGGTGGTCGCTATTAGAGGTTCGACTGTACTCAGAAATTTGGATTGGTCTTTTTATCAAGAAAGCAGGGATTTTCTGATTTTGGTAACTTCTGGTTTTGGTTCATTTTCAACCCGGGGCGAATTTCCACTTTCGTGCGTAATTGGCCCCTAAAACTCAGCCGTAAAGTCTCATTACAAAGCCCGATGCCACATTTTTTCAGAGAGAGCTCCAACCACTAAAACAAAAACTTTGGGTAATAGTTATCTATTTAGTAGTTTAACAGTTATGTTTGTAGTTTTTACGACTGTTCAAAGGATTAAGAAACTGTTTAATTTTACTATTTACCACATTTATGAGTTGATTTTCGTTTGGTGAACTAAATATGTAAGCGAACTAAAATAGCTACTCCGTTGCTTCACTCGTAGATGTTGTGACCAGTTGTTGACAGGGTAATGAAATAGTTATCGTTTTGGGATGCATACTATACCTGCATCAGTTGGGGTTTCGAGCAATTTTCGGACCTATGCGCCTAGTTTATGTAGGAATACATACCCCCTGGGAAGGAAACACATTGTCTTCGAATTTAATTAAAAATAAAATTAGTTCCAGGAAAATCAACACCCTGTTTATGTTTGTTTTACCCCCTGTTGCTTTGTGAATTAATCAAGGGGTAGCGCTACTCACTTTTACAACAAGATGATGACATTTGTCAATATTTTGTTTTCCAGTATTGTTTTTGTTTCATATGGTAGAAATACTCATTTATATAATTTGGTTTGTTTTGGCTTTGGTAGGCTGTGCAGTTTCTTTTACTGCATGTAAAGAAAATTAGACTTTATTTAGTTAGACTAGTTTTTTTTATTCAACAACCTTTTCTTATTTATTTGGAGTATAACATTGGCCAGATTTTAGCTCAAGCAATGAATGAGAAATCTTGAAGCGAAGCAGCCATAATTTTCTTTAGTTATGTAAATGAGAACGCAACCCCCCGCGAAGGCATCATCGTCACGGGGAATTGATCTTCGCTTCAGCAAGGGTGTGGAGTCTAGGATATCGCATGATTTTTTAAAAAATATTTTCCCTGTACAAGGTTCTCATTGATTTATAAAATTCAGAACAGTTCAACAAAGTGCAAACGAAGGTTCAAGTGCAAGTTTTGGTACAAAGAGATGGCAAGCAACGCAAATCTTGTGGCAGCTTCGAACTCCCTATCTCAACAACAACATGGCGGTGAAAACACAGCTGCAATCACTTTGAAAACTGGTCCGATGCCTCAGTCGATGAACGTAAGATCGCCATTTTTGCATTATGTTGGTATCTCGCAATGTTTGCAGGTTTTTTAGGAAAAATTTTGTGTAATAATCAAGTCTCTTGGAAGTTTCATACATTTAAAATACCGAAGGTTTCCTTGTCTACTCCCCCTGAGCTGCGTTTTGCGAGGGTTGTCTTCATCTTCTCAAACGGGCATAAATTCCCCCGTCTGTCTGTCAACCTTTGTCGGTCATGGAGGAAATATCAGTGGCCCTCCCATCTGAGTTTATCTTGAACACTTTGGGGTTGTTAAATCTGATGATCGATGCGTTCCCCCGAACGAACACGGAAAGTGGCACAATCCTTCGTCGCGTCGCGACGCCATCGTCAGTTTACAAAGCTTCTGAACTCTTTTCTTTAATATGGCGACGTGACAGTCTGATCTGACCCAACGGAAACATAACAAGATGAAAAGACAGCTGCATAACTTGCACATTGTTTTTTCTGGGTTAACCATTATCCTTTAATTAATTGCTATGCCCATATTTTTTTATATTTACTGTAGTGTAGTGTATTTTAACAACTTATTTTAGGCCAAAAAACTAATTTTTTTGGTTTTGTTTGGTGGTTTTTATTTACATTAACGGTTTGATATTTACACAAAAACCTGTCGAATTAACTTGTGTGAAGTCAAACAAAATAAAATCTGATTAAAGATTCTCAGATCTAGGGTGGGTTTGTTTTCACTGTATGAGTAGAAAACTTTGTTTGTAGAAGAACCAATTACAAATATGAGCAGCTTCAGGCTGAAATTTTGAATAACTTTTTGATAAAATTAACTATAAAAGAATAAAATGTAATGAGAAAATTTTTTAAATACTTTTGGGAGAATTGTCCGATTTTGAAGTTCACTTACTCTTCCTCTCTATCCCCAACTTTGTTTTCAAGGGTGTCATACAAGAACAAAGGAAACAAAGATAACAATAGATAACAAAGCAATTTGATTTCAAAATGAATACCTCCCAATAGATTTTTCGTGCAACTTGAACTGTAATGAAAACTGTAAAGATACACTGATACTACTTATGAGAAAAGCTGTAGGTAGCAATTTTGATGCCTCAGCTGGACCGCTTATCAAAACGTTGAGATATTAGACCATTAATTACCTTATAACTGTGGAAACCAATACTATGGTTTTCAAATTTCCTAATGACCTGGCTCTGAGATATCTATGTAGCCTATTCACAAAAAACATAAGAAAAAGCATAAAAAAATTGCCAAAAATCTTTTTAACTAGTTTAGTCCTTTTCATGTGACTATCAACTTTAATATTCTTAATCTGTGTAGTACACAATTTTTGGTAGCTCATCAAAAATGTTCGTTTTTGGTGCACCCGGTATTACTGATTATTAGTGTAAATTTACTTTTGAAAACCCTCCTAAAATTCTTGAAATAAAAAATAGGCTGAATTTTTCAAAAATTAAGAAACTTACTAAAATTACCGGTCACCCTCCTAAAATTCTTGAAATAAAAATAGGCTGAATTTTTCAAAAATTAAGAAACTTGTGCTTCATGGATTAAAAATGCTAAGAAACTTTTAATAAAAATCACCACATAACATAGTTTATTCCTGAGTTTGCATTTTTTTAATCTTTGTTTTAAAATCTATCTGGGCACCTTAGAAACCCTTTTAAGCAAAATACGTAAATTCTACATTTAGAATTAAAAAAAAACTGGCTACCAAACCTTTGGTGACCTCATTTTTTGGTCATCCTGTATGCATTTTTTACATTTACATTTTAGCCACAAGTGCAAATTATGCAACCAACAGGTCAAGAAGGTGACAGTTCAGGTTTGTTGAAATCAGTACATTCACAGATTATTACTACATTGTTTACTACTTACTGTTACTTTACTTATTTACTTTTACCTTGTTTACTGCCTAAGCAGGGATGTCAGAGCTAGTGCTTCTCTTGCCTGTCAGCAGAAGGGTTAGAGGGAGCAAAGGTGTACTTTTTAACCAAACTTGTATTCCGTTTCTTAAGTTTTCTTTTTAACAATTAAATCAATTAAGGGACTGAAATTCCTTGATTTTAAACCAAGACGCTCTGGTCCTTCAGATTTGCATATATTATCACTTTTACAATGTGTTTACAGTATATTCTCTGATCCAAGAACATTTAAAACCTGTATGGTTCCACTACAATTCATGTCACATGGTACATCTATTGGGAAGTATTCCTTTTGAAAATAAATCTTATTTTGGTTTCCCAAAAGCATGGCAACAAAAAGGTGTGTGTTTCGTGGAAAATTTCTCAAGATGTTACTCACATGTTTTGAATGTAATGGAACAATGTCAGCCTGGACTGGATAATTTTTTGTGTTTTTTGCTGCATAGGGAAAGGAAAGCAAACAAAGTTACTTCATCTCTGAGCCTTGGGGTTTATTTTTGAACAATCAGTTTTAAATAGAATGAAGAAACTTTTTTTATTGCTTGTAATATTTTTACCCATGTTCAGATGAAGAAGACGTTCACCAATGTGGCCGTTGCAAGGACATTTTCAGAAGTTTGCAACTCTACATGCAACATAAAGCAAGCAAAGTTTGCAAAACTCCAAAACCAATTCAAAGGAAACCGGAGATTCCCCAACCTCCACCAGAAATCGTACAGCAACCCGTTAGCAACACTCAGATTCCAAGAACAATCAAAGCATCAAATATTCTTGAAGAAGCAGCCAAAGATACTATCTACAAGCAGCTTGAGATTTTGGTTGTGGATGAAGATGAAGAACCCCAACCTGAAGCTCACAGCACGGTTGATGTTCAAAGTATCAGCAATGAAGACAATGTTTCTTATGTTGCTGTTCAAGATAGAGAGAATCAGTCGAAGGTTAATATGCCTATCATGCTTGATAAAGAAATGATGGACAATAGAAAAGGTGAGTAGGAACATTTCGGTGTTGCAGGGAAAACATATTTTGCTATGTTTAGAATGTTGACAGAGAAGTGCTTGTCAACAGGAAAGGTGAGTAGGAACATTTTGGTGTTGCAGGGAAAACATATTTTGCTATGTTTAGAGTGTTGACAGAGAAGTGCTTGTCAACAGGAAACGTGAGTAGGAACATTTTGGTGTTGATGGGTAAAAATTATTTGTTCAGAAAGTATCGTATTAAATTGACATACATGACAAGTTAAACTTCTTTACATTAAAATGTACAATAATTATATTATATATAACATGTGAAAATGTCTCTCTTTTGATTAAAATGATGAATTAAGATATTGTTAGTCCATATATATATATATTGAGAGAGGGAGGCATTTATTTCAATAATAAAAGGAGAACCTATTGTCAACTAGTGTTGAGCGGAAAGAAGTTCTTAAATACCTCTCCAGTTTGAGTTTTTTTAAAGCAATCAACTATATAAACAATTTTGAATCAATCATCAACAGTTTTGTTTGTTTATCTTGTTAAATATTTGAGATAATTTAATGTTTAATTTAGTTTAATTATTCGAAGTGAGTGCTTATTCACTTATTACTACATTAACCTGCAATGGGGGGGGGGCACTTATTTAAGGGGGTGCTTCAATAAGGCATTATGGTGATATATATATATATATTATTATACAGTATATGCATTATGATAGTTGTTATTTTAATGCATATTGTTTTTATTTGTTTCTGGTCATATAGAGGCAAATTTAGGAAATAATATTGTGCTGCTGTGATTGAATGAGGGTTAAAAGAAACAGAAATTTAATTTGAAGGTACATAAGCTGTGTCAGTATGGTTTATTAGCGCATTGGTGTTTGCTTTGAGAGGCTGAACTTTTGTTCTAACATTTTGCTTTAAAGTGCTGAATTTTTTTTCTTCAAATTTTTCTATGAGGGGCTGAATTTTTGTTCAAAAGATTTTACTTCCCATTGCCTCAAACGAAATAGGATCACATCAGAGCAAATTCAATTGCAAACTAAATTTTGTAATCAATGTACTTTAAAAGTAGTATCTGAAGAAGATGGCTTAAAATGACGAGAATCGGACCACTACATACTAAATAAATCCATAAGGGTCTCTTGTGACAATTACAGCACTTTTACCACCTTCAAGTTGCTCAAAACACAGTTATCTAAACAAACAAATACAGGCATTTTTCTCAAAAAGAGAATAGCATACCTACATAGATAGGGATCTGGTAGGGACACCACGAGGTATGACAATCAGGTCAGTTTTTTGTCACATTTACACTAACATCTTCAATTTGCTCAAAACTCGGCAATCTTTTCAAACCATACCTACGAGAAGAGAATAGCATACCTATGTAGATAGGAATCTGGTAGGAATACCACGAGGGTCTCTCGTGACAATTACGTAAATTTTTACTTTTGCGTAGGGAGAGGAAGACCACGTAAATCACAGCCTGTTAAAATCATATCACCAACGGGTAGCTCTTCATCTTTAGTTGTTCCAATATCATCTGTTGCTGTGATGACAAGTGATGGGAAGCCACCTTTACCAAAGAAGAAGCCAAAGCCTCGTCAAATTTTCTCAACAGGTAATACTTTTCAATATTTTAGGCCCAATTTACAATATGGTGGTATGAGACGAATACAGCATAGAATCATGCCGTATTGGCCTCTCGTCTACAGTATGGCGGCATGAAATTCGTACGAATACGACATAAGGCGAATACGATACTACACCTGGCTTCAAACGAATACGGCATGTGCAAACAGCCAAATACGTAATATTTCCATGCCGTTTTGCGCATGAACGCTCTTTCAGCCAGTTTTGCGCATGCTCATTTGTTTGCGAAGAGGGCGTATTTATGTCGTATTCGTTTCATACTGGCATATTGTTTTTAGACAGCAATTCTTAAGCCTTGTTTCAACGCATACTAAAAAGTTGCCGTATCCAAATCCAGTCTTCTGGCCAAAGGACTATTGAGTATTTACCGAATTGATGTCCGATTTGTCGGAAAATTCAGAAAAACCACAATTAGTGTAATAAAGGATCGTTCAAAAAGTACGTAACGGTTGGGGGGTGGGGGTTGTCTGCCCTTTTCGTGACAAACTGTTAAGAAAATTTCAACTCAAGCGTGACAGGCCGTTATATAGATAATATATTTCTTTACAATCTAAAATCTAAATTAAACGATAATATGTAATACATGCATTTTAGGAAAAAATCAAAAATCAAAATATAAAATACATAATAAGTTTAAAATCACGAACCCCTAAACTAGAGTGGCAGGGATAGCATTAAAAGATCGAAAGACCTTGTTTCCATAATGGCCCCCTAAGCGGTTCGTGGTTAAAAAAAAAACCAAATAAAAAGATAAAAAGTATTGTTTGCGGAGGAATTAATCATAAATTGAAACATTTCCTTTTTTGAATGTTTTGCATGAAATGATGCTTGATCTTATGCTTGAAAGCTTACTTCTGTAAAAATTTTTCACCTTTCTCTTTTTCGTTACTCTGATGCAGGGTTTTGCAAGGAACGGTAAGTTTATTATTCTCAATTCCGCTTGGTATATATCTTGTAATAAATCATTGTTTTGATTATTTGTATAGGCATCGAGCCTCTCACTGGCGATACAGTTACAATAGCATCTGGCGAAGAACATATTCACATGGACGAAGGCGAAGAAGAAAAGAAAAGGAAGATCCGACTGCCGAAAATGAAAAAGAATCAAACCTCGTTTCCGTGTTCTATATGTAAGCTTGAGTTTAGCAGCAAGCAGCAAATGATGGAACACCGTGCAAAACACACAAAGTTGTTTAAATGCAAAACGTGCAGTGAGGGATTTTACACGGAGGAAAAGCTTGGTAGACACATGGAGAAGGAGCCGCATAATTACCCATGTGAACATTGTGGAAAGATTCTTGTCAGCAAGGCAAGTCTTCATAGACACAGGGTTGTGCATGGTGAAAAGAGCCATGTCTGTGATATATGCAACAGGGCTTTTAAAACTGCCAGGGATATGAGAAACCACAAGTTAGGTTAGTTTGCTTTACAATTTATATTTATTGATTACCAACCTTTTTCTTGGCTATATTCAGAGAAGAAATACCTGCAAAGGCGTGGCCACCGGGAGGATGGGGGGGGGGGTACCAACCCTTTCCCTACTTTCCTGAATTCGGCGTTTATTCTTAACTCAAAATGGTTGATACCTCAAAATTATGCAGCTGTATCCCACAATCATTCCACAATTATTTGAATCTTATTGGAATGGAATATGTCTTGTTGTCTTTTTGAATTTGAATAGATTCGATCGAAATGTTTACGTGAGATTCTATTATTTTATTCGAACCAATCAAAGCTGAGAAAATTGTGGTAGGTACTAAAGCTTTTATAATGGAGCATAAATTCTGGAATTGAAAAATCACAACAGTTTGGGATAGATTGATACAATACTATCGAAGTTAGAATTTGTCACTGTTTGAATTACGATTACAAGGCGAAAAATCCAAGCTCAGAAAATTTCTTTAGATTTTATGAAGCGCAGTATAGCTAGCTTTGCATACGACAATTGTATTAAGTCCAGATCAAACTGTTCATTGGACGTATTTTACCCCCAATTTTGTCTTTCCGGTTCAAGTTTAATGCCACTTTGATTTTTTGAATATTTTTCCTAACAATTTTTAGAATTGGCAAATCTGATATTGTTACTTTTCAGGTGTTCATAGCGAAGAAAAGAATTACTTATGCGAGCACTGTGGTAAAGCTTTTGCAAGAAGAGAAAAACTGAAAAGGCATAGTCTGATTCATTCCCCAAGTAGGCCTTGCTTCACCTGCCCTTTCAAAAATCACACAGGCTGTGATAAAGTGTTTTACCGCAAAGACAAGCTCACGCGACATTTGTATTCTCATTCGAAGATCAAGCCGTTCAAGTGCGATCATTGTTTGAAAACATTTGCCAGGACTGACAATCTGAGAGAACACATGAGAACGCATACAGGTAATATATATGTATTTTTTGTGTGTTTTTGAAAATTATACTGGGTGACCCAAAAAACGCCAAAGATTTGGCAGATTGTAGTGACTAAAATAGAACTTAAATAGCTCACAAATGTTTTCGTGGTAATTCACTGATAGTTAACTTACCGATGAATACCTCTTACAGCCTGTTGTTGCAACCTCTTACATCAACATAAAGCAAAAACAATTGATCAAAACTATAAAGCTGCTGAAACTTAGGAACATTTTTTGGGCAATCCGATACTTCTTGATTTTTGTACTTTTTGTACATAAGATGCTGCTTTAAAAATATGTTTTATGCCACTTTTTGACAAATTTACACATCACAGAATTGTGAAAGAAGAAAAAACTGACAGGGTTTCAACTTTTCTAGGCCTAGATCCATTCTCTATTAAAATTTTGCATGCTTATTTCCAGGCATTGGTGCTTTTTTATTTACGAAAATGCCTGAGTGTTTCTGTACCTATCATTCGTTTCAGGTGTTTTTCGGTACTACTGTACAATTTGCGGAAAGGGTCAGCCAGGACCAAAAAAATACCAGCAACACATGTTGAAACAACACAACATCGAGAACTTCGAAGTTCCCATGCCAATTGAAGAAAACGCCCCTGTTGAGTTGGTGGAACAACACAAAGCTGTCATTATGGCAGAAAACACGACGAGAGCTTCAAGAGGTGTAAAGGCACGCAAAAAGTCTCATGGAGAGCTGGATCTAGGACGGCCTCATGACGTCGATCAAGATTTCCCAGCGTTGCATCACACAACAATGGTGACATCATATTCAACAGTGTCTCTGAGAGATATCGACCCAATTGCTACGATGCACACTCAACATCATCTACTACAGGCCGCTGCTCAGGAGAACCCTGGCACGCCGACTGCCATCCACCCTCGCCCCCCTCAAGGAGAAGAGATAGCAATTAGAGTCGAGCATGAAATACCAAAGCAGGAATTTTCCGTGCAGGAAATGAGCAGGAGTGTTTTTGATATGACGAGAGTGCCAGATATGGTCAGAGTGCCTATTTCTGATATGACGAGGGTCAACGTCCAAGATATGGGACGAGCCAGTGTGCATAGCGTGCAAGACATGGGACGGGCCAGTGTACATAGTGTGCAAGATATGGGAAGGGCCAGTGCACATAATGTGCAAGACATGGGACGAACCAGTGTACATAATGTGCAAGACATGGGACGAACCAGTGTGCATAGTGTGCAAGATATGGGACGGGCCAGTGTTCATGATATGGTACGAGCGAGTGTACCGGACATGAGCCATGGCAACGTTAACGATATGGTTCGCACTAGTGTCAGTGAGATGAACAGGAATGAAGACATGGGAGGAAGAGGAACACCTCAGATGAACAGATCAGAGATAAACCGAACTGTTCACGAAGGCGATTTTCGAAATGTTGGAGGTAATTAAATTTTTATTATTGTTTTTAATTTTTGAAACAGTTTTTATTTTATTTTAATCCAACTCATTAACAAAGCCTATCATTGTGGAAAGTTATTACATCGCAGTCAGGAAAACACCACTGTCGCACAGCCGCAGGGAGGTTAAGAAGAGAACAAAGTAAAATCATGTGTCGCGCCCAAATCACACCTATTTTCCATTGTTTAATGAGGAAGGTTTCTAAGGATGAAACTTAACGCTCGGAGGAAGGTTGATCATTTTTCTGGAGTCTACAACATATATTACATTTTTGATTTTTGAATTTGATTCTGCAAACAAAATTAGTCTGAGAACCACTTTCGGCATTTCCGCATTTTCCCATTTTTGCTATATTATAGCAATGTAAAGATTTGACATTGAAGATGACATTCGGACAACAATTTTCCCTGATAAAATGTTTGCTGACAATTTTTCTCAGGATTTTGTTTGCACAATCCAATTCTGAAATCATCAATGCCAACCTCGTGCCCAGGGCTATATCATACAATACAATACCCCTGTTACCTACCTGATGGTTATGCGTTTTCATTTGCTTACGAGAAACAATAAGCATGGAAATCAACGTTCGACTGACTCTCGATAGATTCCAAATTCGAATATTTGCATGTAGGTACCAGGTAGACTTGTCGAAAACAAGCGACTGGTAAAAGAGCTAGTCAAAATTTGGACTATTTTTGTTATGAAAAGATAGAATTCCGGT
>JAYJMH010054548.1:0-13080 GCA_036873815.1 Phacellophora camtschatica | reverse complement strand
ACATTGTAATCTTAATTTTGTATTAGTTGGTATTAATTAGCTGTAGTGCTATTGTTACACCAACATTAAATAAATTGTTTAAAAAAAAGGACTTTAACATTTATCTTTCAAAGATTTTCTACCACATTTTCTACTACAAAAAAATAGACCAGTAAGATTTCAAAATTTATCTCTCTTAGATTTTCTACCACATTTTCTATTACAGAAAATAGACCAGTACAATTTCAACGTTTCTCTCTCTGAGATTTTCTACCACATTTTCTACCACAAACAATAGACCAATAAGATTTCAACATTTATCTCTCTTAGATTTTCTACAACATCTTCTATAAAAAAAAATAGACCAGTAAAATTTCAATATTTCTCTCTCTTAGATTTCCTACAACATTTTCTTCCACAAAAAATAGACCAGTAAGATTTCAACATTTATCTCTCTTAGATTTCCTACAACATTTTCTTCCACAAAAAATAGACCAGTAAGATTTCCACATATACCTCTCGAAGATTTTCTACCACATTTTCTACCTATTTTCTAAAAAAAACATGAAGAACTATCCTAATATAACTTACAACCAGTGATGCCAAACGTTTTCTCTCGTAATTTTCTGAAGATACAGCAATAATTTCTTTGGCTTAAATAGAATTAATAAAAAATAATTATGTATATTGACATCTGTTGCAACAAGAAATAATCAACGGAACACAAATTTTGATGTACTTTTACTTATACTTATTCATAGCAGAATTAACATTCGCAAAGAAATTATTTTATCTTCCAGTTTCGAACAGTGCAAGTTAACACAAAAAGATTTCTACACTGAAAATGTTTTCAAATTCTAACGGCATTGTCAACAGGAATTGTTTGTATCTGAACCATCTTTTTGACCTTCAAGCAGAATTTTACTACCCTGTTACCTTATATACATCTTTTCTTCATTTTTTTAAAAAATGATGTCCCTTGTTACAGAATTTTTTCAGAATAAATTTTAAGCGGTCAAACATTGTTGACAAAATAATGACATTTCAACATAAATTGTCAACCGCCTAAACCTTATCCAAATCCTCCTCTTCGCTTCTTTCACCTACCAACATAAAACTTGAACTGACTTCTTTCCGTGGACTGTTAACAGCCAAGAAATTCTTCTTTAAACAAACAACATCCTTTGAATTCCTCTTATCTGTAAATAGCAGGAAATATTGTTAGCGATTTCACCCAGAAGATTTAGCAGCAGCAAATGTGTTTTTGTGCGCAGAATCCTTCAATTTATTTTATCATATTTTAGGAGGGTTTCTCCGTTTCAGTACAGGCTTAGATCAACGGACCAAATCTTATCTCACTGCTATGCCCTCTCTAAAAGGTTGCAAATAACATGCCCGAGTTGCTAATTGGGGAAAATGGTTGGCAATGCCAAGTCTTATTTTTGAAACAAAACAGTTTTACATTTTACATTTTGCAAAAGTTCCACCTGCAAGTAAGCAAAGTCGGCAAATTCAAAAAGCTTTCAATATTTCCTTTGTAAGGACAGAAATAACGATTTGTTTGACGTAAATTTAAGGATTTTATCAATGTCCTAAAAATATAATTTTTATAAAATCGATGCTCAGTTATTTAAGTTCAAAGTTTAGTTGACAGAAAGTCTGTGTTGATATAAAAAAAACGTACAAATATATGATGTAAAATTGTAGTACACAAGAAATATTCTTGAGTTTCAGTTTCAAGGACAAATAACTATGTAGAAAAAGCAAAAATCATTTATTGTGTCAACTGGTGACAAGATGAATGGCTTAATCTAAAAATTTTTTATAATCGCCACATTTTGTCCTCTCGTAAAAATCATATAATTTCGAAGAGAAGCTTCAAACTAAAATTAAATTTGCATTCTAGAATTCAGCACGAAGAGTCACAATTGATGGCACCTCCCAAGCAAGAAAAATTGCTTGCTACTCTCCTTACAAATCCATTCCTGTATAAAGCAACCTATCAAATTCGTAAGGTTAAAAAATCGCGTTTCAGTTTACACATACAAGGATTTGGCAATATCCAGTGAAAACACTTTCAACTGCGTCATTATGCTGTGATCTCTTTCCAAATCTGTTGAGTACGAGGCCACGCTGGACAAAAAGAATCGAAGATTTGTTAATGATGCATATTTCAGTGAAAATACCAATCGATAGATTTAAGATCAACACAAACAAGAACATCATTAAACAAAACACCAACACGAATTTCTACAGTTCAAATACCCCCCCCCCCCAAAACACTGAATTTCTAATGTTCAAATACCACCACAACATCTCATAAAAAAGCAATCTTTGCAATATAATTTTGTGCGACAGTTTTTTCGAACGCAGCACTCGGATAGACAACTTTTTAAAGACTTCATAAATTTTGGCACAATAACTCTTAACGGAAACGAAAATGTTGAAGCAAATAAAAAGAAGGTGTATATTTTATTCACTTGCTTGATACTTTATATATGATTTGTCAAGTTTAAACATGAAAACATTTTTACGGAAAATATAATCAAGAACAAATATATCCATAACATAAACAGCAGATTTCAGCTTTAGGCGGTACAAGTTCACTAGAATTATACTAAAATTGAAACTAAATTTTACACCAAAAATCAAGTCATGACTTAAAAAAATTCTAGTGCATTATACATCTTGCAAATATAATATTGGCAGTGCAATTTTACAGAAAATAAAGAATTAAGCACACAGAAGTCGAGATTTAAAAATCATTAAAATAGTGACATAAATTTTCATTATGAAAGCAGCACATGCCGTCAAATAATGGATTTTGTGATCCTCAAAAATATGCTCAACACATTTGAGTGCAAACAAAGGTAAACATGAAAACAAAACTTTGTGATTTTGTTTGGTGTAATTAGACTTGCTAAAATTTAAGTTGCAAATAATTTCTTAAGTTTGGTAAGTTTAAAGTTACGAAGGACTTTATCACGTTGAAGACACTGCTCATGTCAAGTTGCCACGGAAACTAAATACAAAAAAATTATAAGTTTGCTGTCACTTCAAACCAATAACAATAAGCCAATGATATTTACATCTGGTGACGTCATCTAATGAATCTTCTCGATAATAAACGGATGCAGCAAACACTGATTCAAACCGAGGCGCTTTGAGGAATCAATCATAAAAATTTTGTCAAGCAAATCTTTCAGCTGGCCTACTTTCCTTTTCATGTCTTCACTAAACCGTTGGTGACCGGCAAGAACCTCCATTAGGTCCTTTGGCTGTATGTTGCTTATCGTTGTGAGTTTTTCCTGTTTTGGCAAGGTTAACAGTAAATGAAATACATACCATATCATCCAAGTGTGACAGAATTCGAGATGAAAGCAAAGATGAAACCGAAAAAGAAAACGATAAATAAATAAGAATGTGGAATTGATTTCTGTTTTGGAAACTCTAACAGCCAAAAAAGTTTGAATAAATACTTACATGAACAATGACCATGCCTATCTGTACTGGTGTCTTAATTAGCAATACAACAAGAGCCTATTATCCCTCGCAGAGCTCCTTGGCAAAAACTGAAACTGTCTTTCCTCCCTCTTTTCCGTTAAGCCTCTACAAATGAGAGCAGTAAAAGCCCACTTGATAGAAACTTTCATGCATGAAACAACATGCTGATTGCATTGATGTTTACAAAACTGGTGTGTAAGAAACTTGCGTAAAACTCCATCTATTAAGCTGTTTTCAAAGAAGTAGCTTCTTATCAATAAGTTTTAACTAAATTACAATTGCAGTCAAAGAACACTTATGCAATTGAAAATAAAGGCATTAAAATAATTCCAAAATATGATTTGAATGACAAGTAAATTTTTAACATGTTACATCTAGCCTGTGTGTGTGTGTGCTAAAGTCTGCGTGCAGGCTAGTTACACCAAGCAACCAAAAAGGAGCATTAGAACTTGGAAAATCATGAAATTTTGATTATATCAATGAAGAATTAATTTTACAAACAAGCATTTCTTTATTGTACGCAGGAGGCAAAGAATGAAATGTCTACCATATGATATATCTTCACAATTTTCGCAGTTAATTTGGCCTTTTTCATGCCGAGTGTTCTGAAAATGACCCTGTTCAAGGAGGCCGAAAAGGGGGCGGGGCAGTCGCAAAATTTGGCAAATTGCTTTGCTTTACAATTGTTTTGCCATAAAAAATAATATTTTGCCCCTGCACTTTCAGCTTCCGGCGTCACTGCCCCTGCCTTTGATAAAAGCAAGTTATATAATGACAATACAAATTAAAAATTTTGACAGTAAATCCCGCCATTAAGATACTGAAACTTTCAGCTTAACCTGAAACAGCTGTCGACAAAAAGTTTAATTTTGATCTCCAACATTGACAAATTCTTAAAACTTACAATGCAAGTAAGAAAGTCTTGATTTAAAATATTTTCTCAAAACATATTTCAAAAACATCTTAAGAACAGAAGCTAGCACTCCCGTCTCTCTTGCTTGAGCGGCCGGGTTCCAACCCCAGCCACGTCTCCCAAAGTTCCCTCAGCTTTCCATCCTTTTGAGGTTGGTAAAATTAGTATCAGCTTGCTGGGGTTTGTGGATGGTTATGTATAACCCATGTCTCTTCCTGGAAACAAGTCATCTCGAGACTTTTGCAGGCTAGGCACGTTAAATACGATCACTCATTCATTCACTCAGGTTGCCAAAGATTAACGAATAAAAATATATTCACAACATTAAAAAAAAAACCCACTGTTGATGTAACAAAAAAACAAGAAAGAAAAAGCAAGACAGAAACCAAATAAAGGAAATTTAAAAAGTAAAGTTTAGGGGGGGATTTGTGGAATAGAGGGAGAATACAATTATAGCGAGACGTAAAATAAAAATCATGGGAAAGTAAGTAAGTTAATGTTCTTGCTGTCTTTCAATGTTACAATTAAAAAGAAACAAAATATTTGATGAACAAAATAAGTAAAATAACTAACCCTTTGAGTAACTTTGTCAATTTCGACGTACATAAAATTGCAATTTTCATCAAAATGCTGATCCTTAAATTTGGCCTTACGCAGTAACTTGTTAGAAATTTTCCCTTTCAGCTCCATCATCAATTTCAGCATTTCATTGTTCGTCTTCCCGGGAAATAAAATCTTGCCAGTGTACAACTCCGCTATCGTGGCACCAACTGACCATAGATCGATGGCTATGTCATATGGTCGACCAATAACTGTCAAAAATAAGAGAAGGTAAATGAATCTTAATTAGAACTCCTGTTAAAAATAGCACTTCTTATTCGTTCCCATTACAGGTAAAAATTAACTTAGTTCCTATATATAGTTTAAAAAAAAGTAATTCACTGATTTTATTTTTCCAAATTTTATTTTCATCATTCGAATCCCATTAGTTGTGTGTCCGAGTTATGTTAATCGTGTGTCCTTTGAAATCTCCAAAGATTCGGATGTTAATGTGAGATATTACCCCTTTCCATTTGGGCCAATAACAATCAGACATGGCGAGGTAGATACCAGGGGTATTTCCTTCTGAAATATCTCAAGGAAAGGAACAATTGTTTAAATAACCCCCAAAAACTGAACCGGTGAGATATTACCCCTTCATTTGGGCCAATAACAATCAAACATGGCGAGGTAGATACCAGGGGTATTTCCTTCTGAAATATCTCAAGGAAAGGAAGAATTGTTTAAATAACCCCCAAAAACTGAACCGGTGAGATATTACCCCCTTCATTTGGGCCAATAACAATCAGACATGGCGAGGTAGATACCAGGGGTATTTCCTTCTGAAATATCTCAAGGAAAGAAACAATTGTTTAAATAACCCCCAAAAACTGAACCGGTCTTTCCACTATCTTTTCCGTTAAACTTCTTCAAATGAGGGCAGCAAAACCCGCTTAATAGAAATTTTTATTTAAAAAAAAACAAGCTGACTTATTGATTTAACTGATTACATTGATTGCACTGATTGTTGATTTTATTGATTTTATTAAAAACACTTAAAAGCAAACACTCACTTATCTCAGGTGCCCTGTAGAACCTGCTGACAAGATATGGAGTAATTTCATTTTCAGTAATGGACGATGCTGATCCAAAGTCGCACAATTTCAACATCAGTTTCGATTCATTTACCTGAAAAAAATTATCTCTGGCGTGAATAAAAACTATATATATAGATTGTTCATTTATTTTCATTAAGAAATTATTAGCACGCAACAAATTATACAACAACAAAGCAAGATTAAATAGTTATTTCGTAATAATGAGGAAAATATTTTCTTAAAAGTTCCAACATGAAAACCATGAAGCAATTTTGCAAAAATTGCCTTTACGAACTGTATCTGCAACTTAAGTTAACCATTATCTGCATCATTTTTTACTGTAAGTAAAGAGCCAAATTGTTAATGTCGTCCTACAATTTGATGTTGATACACCAATATTAAAGTTACATCAACTCAAAGTTTAGAAAATTTCTACAGGCTCATATAGTGGCAGCCATGTTGGTGGGCAACCAGCACACTTTCCCATACGATACAATAGGAACTTCTTAAACTTTTTAGGCTAATAACTTCTTAACTGTTGGTCCACAAGACTCAAAGCGTGGTATGAAAGCATAACATGCTGTTTTGTTCAACATGTCAAAATTCGATTTCAATTGCACTAAATTTGCATAACAGTTATCTTGATGAAGTCATATGCAAACCATAAGTTATTTCACTGGTCGCAACTTCTAACATCAACATTGAGCAAAAACAAACTTATCGAAACTAAAAGTTCTCTGTTCCAACAAGATATCAATGCACCAAACTTCTACCTACACGTTCTTCAACTTTCACCAGCTCTAATACTTCTCTATGATTAGAAATCATATTCAAATACAAAATCTATTAGCACCATAGAAACAACTTGTGTTTCGTTAACGGCTACATTTGTTTACATTTCAAAAATAACAAGCCAATTCGGGGTACTTCTGATAACGTGATAAAATTATGTAAAAGTTTTAGCAGATCTCAAAATGATGACAAGCTCATATCGTAGTAGGATCAAATGTTAAATTCTCCTACGCTGCTACTCACCAATATGTTGTCAGGTTTTATGTCAGCATGAATAATACCACATCTTTTCATTAACTTTAAAGCGAGAAAAAGCTGCTGGCTGTACGATCTGACTGCTTTAATATGAAGACCAACATTTGCGCCATATTTCTTCAGTACTTCACGTAAATTCATACTGAATAGAGAAAATTTTGTAAAAAACAATTAAACTAATAATTAATCCAACTAGAAATTAAATTTAATCTTATTCACATCATCAAACAAACGATGAATGAATTTTAAAATAAAGCTAGCAAAAAAATTTCGTATGACCACGAGCATTGGGACTCCCTGGTTGTATTTCAAAACCAATCCAGTTGAAAATAAACTCAAACTAACCTCAAACTTCGTGCAATAATGATCATAAGATTGCCACGTGCGGCAATAGTCAGCAAATAAATATAAATTCTTTGTAAATAAACTAATAATTCCAAGATAACCTCATAAACTCAAACCTCATAACCTGAAGATAACCTCAAATTCGTTGTCTTCTTTCCTTGCTATTGGCCTCCCTTAATGTCTCTTCTCCTAACCGTTATGCGTTTGAATGTACTCCATGTCTCAATGCATGATTTACATCTATGCGGCTCATAACATGCTGCCCCACAACTCAAAGCTATTTGTTTGAAATACATCAAGGGATTCCAAATGTTCATGGTATGACAAATAATTTCAGATTTTGCACATAAAGATACCATTTGCAATCGAACATTACTGATTTTTCAACTGAGATGCACTCAAGCAGCATATGGATTGTTAAATGTTGAAATATACTGAAAATGTATGAAGGTTACAAATCTGAGAGGACACCAATATACAATAATCATGAGTGATAGAACATAGCTTGGAAGCTGGGACAGGCCTGTCCACATGAAATCGACATGGAATAAGCTTAGCAATGGCGCAAATAATGACTGCATAAATATTCCGTCCACAGATAACTGATGGTGATCAAAATTCAATGTGGTTCTTCTAAAAATGTAATTTAATGTTGTTAAAAATAACACGAAGCAACATACCTCAAAGATTCGAAAACAAGACACAGATGCTGTTTATGAAAAAAATGTCGAAACATTCGGAGACAGTGATATTTATCGTCTGGGTCTGAATCGTTCAATTTCTTCAACACTTCCAGTTCTTTTAATCCCTGTCTATACCTGAAGTTAAACAATTACAGTTTAAATTTCTTCAATATTCAAAAAATGTTGAGTTATGACTAAAAAGCCAAGCATACTTCTAAGTGTGTAGCAATTTCTTTTCTACTAATTTCATAAACATTTTCACTTGTTTCGTTACTTCTGTCCACTTCTTTCAACCCCTCAATCCAGAATTCAGAATTTTGTCTACATTACTGTTTAATAAACCATGAAGTAAAAGAATGAAAAGGCTCTTGAGATGCTCCAGAAAACAAAAACTCAATTTCTTTCTTTGAAATTTGGCAAGATCTGAACACCGTATTTATCGGATAAGCAACTCAAAACAATAACTCACATGATATCGTTGCTTCTAATGATTTTTACAGCTACTTCTTGATTCGCCCTGGCTATATCTCTTCCTCTGACAACATTGCTGAACACACCTTGCCCAGTGTAACCATATATATTGTATCTTTTGTCTAATACTTCTCCGATCCTTACCCCTAATTAGAAACGATGAATGCTCATTAGTAAATCTGCAGAATACAAACATCCATAAAAAGAAAGTACAAAAACTGAGCTGAATTTGCAAACAATAACATTTCAAAATCAATAAGCTATCCTCATCGTGTATTTTTGTAAAAATTGGAAATTGGAAATTGGAAATATGTCATTCGTGTTTTCCTGAGACTACATTAAAATAGAGAATGTGGGACATGTGGAATGAGAAAAATCGAAGTAGGAATTAAATAAAAACTTTACTTTTCCTAAAGCCCGTGATCTAAGCAACCAATAGCACTTTGAGCTCTAAATTCCAAAATTGAGCCAAAATCCTTAGTATTTATATTACTTTATATTACTTATTATTTATTACTTTCAAGGAAAAGTGATATAAAAACAATAAAAACAATAAAAATACTAACTATAATATCCTTCAGCATCATCCCAATTATCAAGCAATGTAGGATTCTCTGATTGGCTCTTTGAAACCATTGGTCCGGTTTTTGGGCTCTGTTAAAACAATAATTGTATGCAAGAGAACATTTTGTAAAAAACAATTAAACTAATAATAATTCCAATACATATACAGTACGAGCCTGCCGCTAAGACACAGGTTTTTAAAGATCAGTTTGTTTGGTTAATTAATATTTTGGCAAATTATGCGGCGTTGTTGGGCTGGGGTATGACATTTTAAATTAACTTTTTAAATCAATTTTATAATATATATAATTTGTAAATATTTTGCAAAAAATCTGTGTTGTTTTTCATAAGTCAGTTTCTTAGTGGCAGGTTCTTACTGTTGCAAAACTCAGGTCCACTAGAAAACATTGGCATAGGAAAATTGAAACATTTTGAATAAAAATATTAATTAATAACATCAAATCAAGTCACAGTATTTATGTCACACATATATTAAAACAATACATTTTTCACAAATAGGCAAGCGTTACTTTCACCCCTAGAATATGGCCCATTGCTAAACAACATAAAAGTTACAGTTGCAGGAGGTAAATACAGACAAAAATGTATATTATTTTCAGATGTTCCAATGCAATGTAAATCTATTTTTCAATTACTTGTATCTGCTACTCCCTGCAAAATGAAACTTAGAAGGGCCTACCAATTTGAAACAGATACGGGTGTGGCAAAGTTACAGACAATCCAAGCATTGCCAATTGCTTGCATTAACAATTTAATAACAAGCGTTAACAATTTAATACAATTTCAACCGTTTGTTCTGTTGCTTACCGTTTGAACAAAATTAAAGTAACATAGAGCAAGGAGCCATAAACAAGAAAACGTAAACAAAATAAAAATAAACACTTACATCAAAATGATCAGAAAACATGTCATTTCCTTTGAATGCTTCATCACCTGCAAACATATCAAATGATTTTGAATCATCACTTTTTTCTGATTTCACATCGTGTTGTTCTTTTCTGGCTTTCTTTTGCTCCGCAATCTTCGCCTTGTGCTCCTCCATCTCTCGCTTCTCCCTTTCTCGTTCCCTTTCCCTAATGTTGCCTTTTTCTCTGTCTCTTTTCTCCTCCGCCTTCCCCCGTTCCTTTTCTTTTTCTTTTTCCTTTTTTTTCGTCTTATCATCCCCTCTCTCTCTTCCCATTTCATCCTCAATCTTCCTGTTCCTATCCTTCTCCCTGTCCTTCCCTTTTCCCTTTTCTCTTTCAGCCTCATACGTTGCATCAGATTTCTTGAAAGCTTTATCAAACAAATTGCTCTCGCTAATTTTACGCTTCCTTGAACTGTCACTTTTGACCTCCATTTTGATTATGTCTGATTTATTTACTTTTAACTCTTGTTCCTTCAAACTTCTTCGGTCCTTCTCAGAATCTTTGGTACCATTCTTCGTGGATCTGGAAGTAGAATGGGAATTTGTTTCAGTTCTTTTACTTGGTTTCACATCGTTTGTAGATTTATTCCTATTTCCTTTCTTTAATGAATCGTTTCCCCTTTTTTCCATTTTTCTATTATTTTCTTCCTTTAACCGTTCATCACCTTTTGACCTTTTGCTACTTTGCTCCTTCACAGACAATCGTTCTTTTGACCTTTGATCTTTTAACTTTTCGTTGGATTTTGACCTTTGATAATTTTCTTGCGACTTTTGCACCCTTTTTCTGTTATTGTCGTTTTTCTCTGAATCTTCTGAAAAACTCTCATCAGATGATGTCTGATCACTATCTGATTCTGATGAACCACTTGATTCACTAGAGTCACTTGAAGAAGCAGATGAGCTGTCGCTCGAATCAGCTTCTGACTCGCTAAAACTTCTATTTGCGTAAGTTGGAGTATTCTCAGCATTGGTGATTGGTCCAACCAATTGGGCTATTCTGGCTTGCCGTGCCTCTCTCTGTCGTCTTATGATTTCTTCCTCATCAAGCTCCATTTCCTCTGCAAGTTCATCGAGATTCACACTACAAAAAAAAACAAAAAATTTTAAGATTGTTAAGCAAATATCTACTGAAAACTAATAGAGCTAAAACTAAAACTATATAGCTTCTATTTACCTGCAAAAAAATGATTGCAGCAGTATCTAAAATTAGTGAAATACCAGCAGAATATCCAACAGACATTAAAACAACAAACAGAAGTACGATTGTGCAATAAAGACACAAATCAACTTACTTGTCATCTGACGATTCAGCTTTTTCCTCCTTTTCTTTTTCATTTCTGCCTCTGCCGTGGCCACTTCTTGAACCTCTTTGTCTGTCATCTAATCTATTGTCCCTTGATCTGCTCCTTCGCCTCCTGTTCCTGTAGACATCCCTTCTCTCTAGAGACCTGCTTCGGTTTCTCCTTTCTCTCATGACACTATCCCTCCTTTCTTTTGACCTATTTCTTTCGTCTCTTTCGTTTCTTCTTTCTCTTTCAACTCTATCTTCCCTTTCGTGTCTTCTTTGAAATGATCTGTCAATTTCCCTGGTATCTCCAGTCCTATTATCTCTCTCTTCGAATCTTCTTGATGATCTATCATTGCCAATTCTTTCTCTTGAGTCAACTTCTCTACTTCTCCTTTCCCTAGAACGATTTGGGGAGTAACTGCGCTTACGTTTGTGCTCATCAACACTTCTCCTCTTTGGTTCTGTTTTTTCATCACTTAGAGATTTCCTAGGCATGTCTCTGCCAAACTCATCCTTTTTCACCACTCCCAGTTCATTTTCTTTCTGTTCGTCTATATTTTTGCTCTGCTCTGCATTATTTCCTTGAATTTGGTTTGGGCCTGCAGCAGCCAACTCTAACTGCAACAACATTTTCCTTTGCTCCAAGTCTTCTATATCAACATCATCGAAAACTAAGCCGTCCTTTGATTTGGCTTTTTCTTTTTTCTTTTTACTCTTTTTATGTTTCTTCTCCCCACCTTCTTTTGTGGATGATTTTTTGTGCTTGCCATGTTTCCTATGTTTTTTCTTTTTCTTTTTAGATTTTTTAGTTTTCGTATCTTCTTCTGGTAACGGAATTTCAGTTCCAACCTTGACAGCCCTGCAAAAACAAAACAATAAACCAAAATACAACACCAATATAACAAACATTACAGTACAACAACAATACGTTTGTTTATGGCAATGCTGTTCCCTTCTGAAAATCAGTTAACAGGTTAAAACATTTCTGCATACGGCTTCCACAATAATATTTTGAAAAATAATTCACTAAATTTCAATTCGTGCTGTTGAATGAAATTTAGAAATAACATTTGATGAATTTTCTTGAAATATCTGGAAAGCGACATTGCTTAGGTGACTTTTTCTCTGAAATTTTAAGCTATTTTTGTAAATGATCATAAGCTGAGGAGGTGCTAAGTTAGGAAAAGTTAACAGAAAATTTACAATATTCTGGAGCCAAGATGGCGGCAAGATCTTCGATGTAATCTGTTCTATTGTTTAATATTTAGAACAGTTATATTTTTTAGTATTTAGAGCAGAAAGCCCATACAATTCATCGCAACTTTGCTTAGAATAAGTTCAATCAACCAGATTGGAAACTTTGCTCACTGCCAGACTGATTACTTATAATAGGGGGAGGGGGAAGCAGGAGCTAACTTTAGGCTACCACAAACAGACAGATATACCGGGTGATCTAAAAAAAAGTTCTGACGTTTGAAAAATCACTATTCCCAATTTTCAGTAAATTATTTGAAAAACTAATGCACGTAAGGCTTCATAAAGTTCTCGAAATGCATACGATTATTTATTCTTTACAATTTGGGTTTCAAGAAAATCATTCGATTGATCATGCCCTAATTAGTGTGACTGAAACAATAAGAAATGCTCTTGACAATAACAAACTTGGATGTGGAATATTTATAGACCTACAGAAAGCTTTTGATACAGTTAATCACAAAATT
>JAYJMH010054537.1:0-13080 GCA_036873815.1 Phacellophora camtschatica | reverse complement strand
TTGTTTTGTAACTTTAAACGGAAATTTGGGGATCGTGAAATAACAAGTGTGACACAAATATTTTACAAGTGTGACATGAATTTTTATTTCGATATAAAAATGCAATATTTAGATAGATTTGTAAGATTGATGGTCATTTTATACCGATCCCATTAAGTGGGCGTTTCCGGCCAAATAAGATTTCAAGGGGTGTTCTCAGCCAATTTAAAGGGCGTGGTCGCAAAAAAAATTTCGGCGGCTCCGCCCTATAACCCCCGGTTCTGCACCGGTCAGAAAATTCCTGGATCCGCCAATTTAATACTACCACTTTAGAAAATCGATTTTCGAGCATTGAAGATAAACATTTTTCAAAAACAAATTAGACACGCGTAATCGCAAAAACTTGCTCTTTCTCATAGACCAGTTTATTTTCTAAAAATTGCTAGTTTCGGGTCCGAGCGCAGTCAGTCTATACTATACTAAACTATACAGTCAATACTAACACTAATAGTCCCGTATTAGTGTTAGTATTTATGTTAAGTGTAATAGCTGCAGGGTTGCAATGTATTTTCATGCTCCTTGCGCTATTGTCTCGCAATGTTAATGTTTGTTAGTAGATTGTAAATTTTAGGAGAATTCATATATATGAAATATAAAAAAAAATCCCAGAGTAAATCAAAAAAATTGTCTAAAACAATCAAGCTACAACACGTAGCTACAATCTAGATATATTAAAAATAATTTCAACCAGGGGGTTTTGGCAGGGAAAATACTGGTTACCGGGGAGCTTTCAAAATAAGCTCTCGTCTAAAAGCTGTATTGTACCCCTAAACCCAAAGTAAATCCAAAAAATTACCAAAAACAATCAAGCTACAACACCTAGCTACAATGTAAATATATTTGAAAATTTTCAACCAGGGCGCCAAGCAAGCAGCTGGTCTCTCAATCATCAAGTTCAAATTACGAAATATAACTATAATGCCTCTAGCTTCTCTGGTGCCCATCACTCAGGCCTTTTTGGCCTAAAGTTAAGCGAAATAACTTACACTTGAAGTTTTGTCCATCACCAACACTTTGGGTACTTCCGAGTTTTAGATTGGACGAGTGAAATTTCTCGCAGCTTCGTTTCTGAACATCTGGAGAATCGACGCCATAAACAAAAACTGCAACATGCGCAGAAAGATGTGCAAGAGACCACAAAAAAGCGACAAATCTGGTTTCGAAATATACACACTGTGAGTATAAATGCTCGGTTTTACGCATATGCATTATGTATAATGTTGGTAAGAAAGAAATAAAAATTTGTGATATGACACGAAATAGACTTGGGTTTCGTGGCATTTTTCAAATATGCTCAAAGATTTTCTTCGATTATGAGATCCATTTTATCTCAATGCTTGCATTTCTACCTACATTTTTGTCAAAACTATGTTGATACAGAAATTCAAAAATTGGATCTCATACTAAATTTTCTTCGCAAAATCTATTTTTGTAAACAAAAATTCGATATCTCAAAATTTTCATAACTGAAGCATTGACAAGAAGCTGGACTAAAATTAGTTGCCAGAAAAATAATAAGTCACGGAGAGAGCTCATAAGTGGAAGACAGAGTTCATAGAAAAAAATTTCAAAATAAATCTTCATTTTACATTTTACGATACCTTACGCCCACGATAATGGCAAGAACAAAAAATGCTGATAAATCCGTTCTTCATTACGCACACAGAATTTATTTCACACAAAATATTGTCTTATCTGAATGGTTGCAATGACTGATTTCTAAAACCTACCTGTCTAGCAACAATAAATAAACAATACTACGTTAAATACAATGGTAAAATTTCGCAAAGCGACTGAATAATTAACTGCGCATAAATAAGACAGTTTTCCATCACAATGAAAACATTTACAAACTTGTGAAATTAAAGGGACCGAAATATTAGAGGAAATGGACACACATATTTGGATTGAAAAATAACAAATCTTGAATGTGAATACGATACAAAGCTGTCATATTCACTGAGAAATTGCAGTGACAACAAACACTACCTTATAGGTACTAATTTTAGCAGGTACTAATTTACGCGAGCGACCTTTCTCGCTTTTCACAAGTACCTATTTTCGCGAATTTTAAAATATAAAAAAATAAGATTCGCATATTATACCAAAATTAATGCCCCCAAAAATTAGTATAGATAAGGTTGGTAAAAATTAAGTTGCTGGCTAACCTCAAAGCGTAAACAAATTCGTGGCTTTTCAAATAAAAAATTATCCTGTATGCAAGCTTGTGGAGTTCAAGTTAAATTCAAAGAAGAAGATTTGTCGAATAATCTCTAAAGTTTTTACCCTGGGTTTATCAAATTGTTCCCAATAATGTTGCTGGTTAATTTTTTGGGAAATTATTCTGTAAAAAACAAAGTTTAAAGATAAAGTTCTGAAGTTATAGTTTGATTGTATATAATTGCAGATAAGTTATTTTCCTAGAATAATTACTGTATCTATGCAAGCTCTACTGAGAAAAGTTATCAAAATACAAGATGATGCATTATTGATACAGAATATCATTAATCCTTGCTAAGAGTTTTGAACAAACAGATCTCCATGCAAACATCGACAGGTAAGAAAACATTTTAGGGTACGCCCTTGCCTTACAGGGGGGTCGATTCTGAAGAGTGAAAACGCCATTTTATAATATTTTCGTTTAAAAGGGCATGCCCTTTTATCCGCGTCTGTATGATACGCATTTGAGTACACGAATAACAAAACGAGTAGGAGTTAGTCATGTAAGAGCTGTCTATTTCATGATGTAAATTAAAGTTAATGTTTCCGGAATTTGTTTAGGTTTTAAGAAGAAGCGTCAATTGAATTATTTGGAAAACCTTGAATAATAAATTAAAACCAAAAATAAAACAATAACTACCAATGATACAAAGCATCTAAAATTCAAGGCTTGACACCTGATGGACATCAGATTGACCTTCTTTGAAAGAAAAACAGGATGGAATGACAAGAAGACATTGGGACATGTCTAAAATATGTCCTCTAACAAGATTTTGTGCGTGTGAAATTGTGACCCTTGTGTAATTCGTCACCAAAACAAGTACCCAATTTGCATTAGAGTAATCAAACAATCGATAAAATATATAAATTTCCAGAATTTTTAAAAATAAGGAATAAACGTTACGTTCAGTGATGAATTCTTTTAAATTAGAAACTTACAGATCAGCATTAAATCTAGCAAGTAGTTTAGTTTCAAAATGTTGCACGGAAGGCTTGCTGATTAGGATAGTTTTAAATTTCGATGTTCGCAGATAATATTCAAACCTCGACGTGGTCGTAGATAATATTCAAAACTCTTGAGACGTCTTTCTGAGAATACGATTTGAGATTTTTGTTCTAAACTCGATTGAGCTAAAGCTCTGCAAACGCCTATGACTATTTTGTACACCAGGTACACAATGTGTTGATGGCATTTCGCTAAATATCAGAAGCTTTTTTTTAATCAACCTCTTCTCATTGAAAGTTGCAAATAGACCAACTGAACCACAAAACAAATTATGGAAAAGAATATAGCCGGGAGGAATTAAATAAAAATTCACTAAAAATAAAAATATGATAAAACACATGTCCCGAAAACCCTCGTAAATTCAAAACAATATTTTTATGTAGAAACACTTGTTGCCTTCCCATCTTTAAAGACAACAATACTGGGCCTATAATCATTAATTCGATTAAAACTGCTGTCTCGAGACTCACTGTCTGCTGGTTCTCTTTTTATCTTCAACAAACTCTCCAGCAATTCCGGAGATGTTTGTGTTTCAGCATTCACCATTTGTTTTCGCGGTGCACACGAAGAGTATTCTTGGATATGCATGGAAGGAGCCAGGTAAGGAGATGGTGGCGTCTTAGAGTACACAAGTTTTGTTGGAACTTGAACTCGATGATGAATTGCTGGGACTGTGATGTAAACCGTACCGGAAGGAGATCTGGCACCCGCCATTGCATAAGGACAGTTGGTACCAGGGCAATCTTTGCCTAGATAACATCTTTCTTCCATAGGATGTCTACGTATCATGCACGGCACGACGCCAGGACTCGCCCTGTCGCAGTCTCTCAAGCAACTTACGTCACTTTTGCACTGCCCATCACAATGGCTTGAATTGCAAGTTGGGCTGTCTCTCTCACGGTACCTTTAAAGCAAAGAAAACGTAAAGTAAGTAATATTTCAGAATGTGATCTGGGATATGAATCAAACCTCAATGAAACAATATTTCACATTTCGAGGAATTATAAATAAAAAAGTAAGTTTCAGCGAAAAGAATTTCTTTATGCACACATGCAATGGTTTATCGATACGCTGGTATGCAAGTAATAAGATATTGGGGTGGAAAACAGCACCAAGTTTAAACTGACGGCGTGTGCACCGTACGTGATAATTTATTATCAACACACTTATTGATTAGCACAACGTTGCATTATGTTGCTTTAAAGTAAAGTACCTTTTTCTCCTAAATTAAAACAAAGTCAAAAATAAAAAAAAAAGAATCTAAGCAAAGGCAAAGTCAGAGAAAGTGAAAAGTCTCATCCCCCACTCCCATGTATATCGGCACGAAATGTGCCATTTTCTTAGGTTGGTTTTTTCAAGCAAAGCATAAATTTGAGGGTATCATTTATGGCAAGATCATATATTTTCTTTTTACAAAATACTTGCTTAAATTTTTGGATTTTTGTCACAAATATCACCAACATTAGATCTTAATTTTCGAAATGAGTGGTCAACTTAAGGGTTTGTATTTTCTACTTCAGATAAAATTTGGGGCATGGTTTTAGAATTTTTTAAAATAGTAGGGTGTCGTCTCAGAAGTTAAAATGACACCCCCGTCAGCTGCCAATTGAAGAAGCCCCGGGCATCCCCGGTTTCAAACAGTTATAATATTGTTTTACCTATTTGAGTCTTGGTATGGTAATTCTTGCATACGAATTGGTGAAATTCCTCGCTTTACTGCGACATCATCTGAACTAACAATAGAAGATGGTCTCAAAATTCTTATTTGTTTCTCTTTGGGTGGTGATTCTTCTGATGGCATCACAGCATTCATTGGGCCAGTATAGACAGGTATAGACGGTAAAGATCTTCGTATTTGGTCATTTCGCATGCTCAATAATGCTGCTCGAATTTCATGAGTTGGAACAAATTTGTAAACAAACCGCTTTCCATTTACCTGAAGTAAAACATATCACGGTATCAGCATACATACAAAACACATAATGTTGTAAACGGTGACAGTCAGTATAATACCCTCTCTTACTGAATAACAATAGTGTTTACAAAATTGTGCTAGTTACCTATTTTAGCACGGGGGATAGGAAAATTAGCATGGGTACGCAATTAAACAAATTGGGCAGCTAAGGTAATTATGTAGCCTGAGAGAAATTTAAAAAATATACTATTAAACCTTAAAACAGTAGGTGAATATTTACCGTTATGCATTTTTATGTGATGGATTTAAATTGTGATGCCTTACTATGGATTTAAATTGTGATGCCTTACTACGTATAGATGAGAAATTATAAATTTTAAAATTTAAATTTGCAATAAATGGAAAACAAGAGCTTGTATTAGTTTTAAAATAAAATTAGCCTTACTTAGTCGTTTATGTTGCTGGAAAAAAAAATAGAACGACTCCAACAACTCTAAGATATTTTTTGTTTCCACAACGCTTTTCGGGCCATTTGAGTAGTTAATAGTCATGCAGGAACGCAGGGTCTTGTGCCACAATAATATGTTTTCACGCCAAAGTTTGTTTTGTTAATAACAGCCGGTTTCAATTTATAGGCAAGTTAGCTGGTTTCCACTTGCAAAAATCATTAAAGAGTGGATGTTTAGGGTCACTGATTTTCAATTTCAGCGACCCAGTCGTTACCGTCGTTAAAAAATGTTTTTTGACAAGGTCGTTTGGGTCTCTTCGGTATTTCTCAACGATCCAAACAAACGAAACAAACAAGTGGCAAACCAGGCTCTAAAGTAAATTTGAACTGCTAAGATTAATTATTTCAGATTAAATCAACCTTTAATAAAAAGCATTGTTGATGATTTTTATAACCAATATTTGAGATTCCTTCAAGCCAAATATTTCTGCCCAAAACTAAAGAATGTGTACGCTTTTTGGAAAACCCAGCAAAACCTAGATCTCAAAATTGTGTAGGCTACCACCAGTTCCATAAAGTGTCATCAAAAACGATGTAATTATAAATCACAAATGCGTCAACGAAGTCACTACTTTATTGCTGGTCCAGGATACTACAGGGTGTCCAGAAAAAAAGGCTATGGATTTGATTGATTCTAACAATGCAAATACAAAATGCTTCGAAATGTTTTTGCTGTGACTCTTTGATTGTTAACTCAATCATAAATACCTTGTTTGAAATTTTTGGTGCCTTGTAACTTGAGATATTAATTTTCGAAATTGAAATTGTGCATCATCTTCAGACTAGAGCTTTTGCAGAGTAGCAGAATGCAGAATTCAGATTTTGCAGAATAGCAGAATAGTAATAGATTTGGAGAGATTCTGATGTTGGTTTTCTGTTTGTCATTTTGGAAATTAACATCTTTACTGAACAAAGCTATTGTTGGTTAAGAAAAGTTGGTTATAATCGCCGTTGTTTATACTGTGTTATGAAACTCATTGTTGAAGTTTATCATAAGTTATCCCCAAGGAGTTTTAACCATACATTCAATCTTAATTTTTCCATTTTTTATTGAATGCATTGTTAAACAGCTTGCTTGTTGGCTGTGAATACCTTGCTTGTTCGAAATCAGAAATCAGGGCGATTCCCCAAAATGACAGACGTTCGGTAGGCCAATCTGCGAAAGCTGAATGACCTACATCAAAAACATTTCGCAGCATTTTAGGTAATATTTTCATCATTAGACTCAATCAAACCATTACCCTTTTTGGGAAAACCCGGTACTATCTCGACAATAGGAATTTTTGATTCAGTACGAGTTTTGGTGCGTGTACGAGGTTGGGAAAATCATTCAAAACGGCAATTTCACAGCAAAAATAACTTAGTCAGTGCCGTAGGAAGGGCAATTTGTTTTTCCAAAATGCGATAAGAAATAATCTGCCCCATGGAAAAAACATTTTTCAGAAGTATATTCTAAATATTTCAAATTCAATTGGCTTGCAAGTTGTACTCGTAACTCGCCCTGGATGTAAACCTCCCTAGTATATTATAATATCGGCGAAGAGGGTATTATTAGCCTGAAAGTTATCAGAAACGAAAAAAGTTACCTTTTTGATGATGTTTTTGCTGTAATAGTATCTCAACGCTCTGCTCAGTTTGTCGTAGTTCATTCCCTCTTTGTGTTTCCGATGTCCCCAACGCCGTGCTACTTCTTCGCTGTCATTCAACTTAAATTCTCCATTTGATTCATCAGTCCATTCAATTAGAGAAGCACATGATTCATCCATCAATAATTCCAAAAGAAACTCCCAGAGATGTACGGATCGTCTTGCCCCTAAGAAATAACACAGATTGTTGTTAATGATCAAAATCTTCGCAACAAAATGTTCATTACAAAGGCCTGGTTAAACTTCGCGCTTCTCGTGTGCCGTATCTAATTGCTAAATAAAGTATATGCTAAGAGCGAAATTTGACCTAATCCGGTTTGGCAGTTTTGACTGGACGCAACAACGAATTTGGAGTGTCTAATTTAGTTAAACTTTGAGGCAAAACGTCGTTTTTCTGGTGTACCGTACCCCTCGGAGGGGGTAACGACCATATATACCAGTACGGGATGTGCCATTTTGCGGGGTTGGTTTTTTCAGACGAAAAATAACTGTTAGGGTATCATTTTTTGAAAAATCCCAAGTCTAATAAATAAATTATCAGATGGTGATCTTCGAGTATGAATTTTCTATTTAGGGTCTGTAATAATCAATCTTGTGGGGTAGCTATTTTCTATATCTTATAAATTTTAAGGTGTGACTTCACATGTTAAAATGGCACACCCTGGTCACCTGATTATTGAACTTAAACCACCCTCCCCCTCCGGGGCCGAACCTGTGATGCCCACTTATTTTGTCTTTGGCAGCCAGGGGCAAAACTGTGAATTTGTGCTTGTTGAGGGTGTACACCTTGCTTACCTGCAAAATGTAAAATTGCCCTGCAAAACGTTTTTTCGCACTGCAGAACGCATTGATAAAATGGAGGTAGGTAAACAGAAAGCAATACAATTAACGTGAAAACAATACACTAAACATCGAACAAAAATGTCAGCCAATTTAAATGTTAAACAGATTCAAGAACTTGCTACCAAGGCAACAGAAAATGCAATAAAAGAAGAGCAGATGGAGGAGGTAAGATCCCCAGGAGGGGTCTGCTTCTCTTTCAACAACAAGCTGAACATATCCTTTTTTGAGAGTTAACTTTGAGCAGTCATTTCCACAATCAATGAGCTGAAAATTATTACTTGCACTTCAAGACTGTGAACGATGTGAAGGCTGACTTGTTTCCTTGTTGCAAATAGCAACATCTGCCCTTATTCTAGAAATTGACACATCTTGATCACAAAATTGACAATTTGTACTCGGTGGAGACTCAAAACTATCAACTTTGGACAAAGACAATTTACTTTGGATTGGTTGCATATAAATTAAAGTGTTTGTTTGCAGAAACATTGTCTTGAATATATTTAATGCTATACCCTGTTGATGAATGTGGCATTACCAACAATGGGCAACCTTTACCACCTCTCTCTGCCCTCAGGAGTTCTTTGTTATAAATGATAATGAACAGAAATTTAAAAAGGCTCCCTTAGGAAAGGAAAGGTTCACTTATCGATAGAGCATAGAAAATACTGTTTTTGTCTAAGATGGAATGAGGCAGACTTAAAGTGTCTAGATATAAGGTCGATATAGGGTTGAGGACCAGGCAGAGGAATATCCTGTAACAGAGAGTAGGCATCGTTAGCATTAGCAGAGGGTTGTGTAGGCCACAAGCACCCACCAACCGATCTCTTGATCATTCCCAGAAACTTTTTGAAGCTGTATTGGCATGATCATCATTTGGTGTTTGTCTCCTGTTGTTCTTATTGGTATCATCCTGCTTGTGTGCAGGTTTTATAGTCGTACTATCCTGCCCGACTGACACAAAACCAACCGTTGCTGGCTGTATCCTTGTACCATATACCTCATAGACAAAACTCTGTGCCAACTCTCTCGTTAAATTTGCTTCTTCAGGGGTTGTTTCTTCAAATTTTCTACAGCATCTTAGTGACTTTGCTATGTTTCCCATTTTTGTCTTGAAAAGTAATCCTTTTCTTCCCCAGGCCAGCTAAGTTAAGTTCATTCAGCTCAGGAAATGTTTGAACTTTGTCATCTGTGGGATTTGAAAGCAAACAAAAATCTTTTGTCCATGTTTCTTTGGGTTTAGAAAATGTTCTAGGAGTAAAGTCATTTCTTTTAGTTCTTTTGGGTGGAAGGGGGTCGTTTGCCTACAGCAGCCAAATTTGGAAATGCATTCCTGAAAAAATTTTAAATAAAATATTTATATATAATATACATATATATCAATGTATGTTATGAAAATGAAAAACATAAATTTTAGATCTTTTCCATGTCAAAAATTATTCTAATGTATTTCTACTTTGTGGCCACTGCAAGGCAATAAAATATAAATTAAACCAACAGAATATTGGAAACAAATGCAACCAAACAAGAGAAACAACAAGTGAAATCTTTACTTGTAAAACAAACATGATGCAAAATGCTTAGTTTGCCTACTTTTACTGGGCAAGTTTGGTGCTAACTTCAGATACAGCAACACATCCCCTTTGATGTGATGATATAAACCAAATAAAGCTAGCCAACCATATCCATGCACAAGCCCTATACATTTGGAGTATATTTTCCATGTTTAACAAAAGTAATTTGGAACACAACCAACCAGGCCTATATAGTTGTTATGTAGCCAGATCTATTATTCTCTGCAAAAGATCGATAAAAGTGTACTGTATGTATATACAAAATATCAGTAACCCCAAAAGAATATTAGTTAGTTTTGGACAATGAGAAAGAGTTGAACTAATCGTTGTTACTGTTTTTCTAAATTTGCCACTCAATTATACTAATACAAATTGCTTGCAAATGCAAGAAAGGTTGGTTGTGTTCGGGTTGATAGATATCCACATATTTTGCAGTTTGGAGTAATACTTAACAAAATATTTGTTCGCAGTTTATCTCTTATGTAAAATAATAAAATAATAATGAAAATTTAAATTATATATAGTACCAGGTGTCCCAAAAAACCCTTACACAGGTTTTGCAAATATTATGCAAAAATATGAATATGAAACTTTTCGAAAACACGTCTATTAAACAGCCTGATAACATACGAGAAATTGTGACCTTTCTTATTATTTTATTAGCATGGAAACTATTTCTAAATATCAATTTAGGTTTTTGTCTTCCAACAATTGGTAACTTTTGGCCTTGATTTACATTTGGCTTTTTCACAATGACCCACAGGTAAAAATGCAAAATAGATGTCATTTGCCGATAAAAAAGGTTCAATTTAAAAGCATAAGACAATTTTAGGCCCAAAAAATAAGAAACCTATCAAAAAACTTTTAGTATTAAAACACCAAATTTTAAACCGAAATTAAGCAAATTTTAGTAGTAAGTGCTGATCCAAGATTCTTATAAAAAACTATGTGTACTCTAAGCTCAATTTCATTACATGCCTGCCACAATATGTAGGTATTTATTTAATATATATCATTCCCAACAGAAAAATGAAAGCATATACACAACAGGACATAAGATTTGAATGTTTTATGAACATATTATGAACGCTTATCAAAATTTGAAGGTATGCTGCGATTTTTAGTTTTTAATTTGAAGGTATGCTGCGATTTTAATTTTAGTATTATTAAAACACTTAATTAGTATTATTTCCTGAAGGGCACTTTCTGCTCCCCATATTTCATGACCCGGGATTCCAGACTGCCAGAACCCAGACACTATTTTGTTATGTATAGGAAAATGGATATTTTGTTATGTATAGGAGAGTGGATATTGCACGATTAACTTCAGCAAATTCTCCATTTTGTTGTGTCAATTATTAATGATTATTATTATTACTAAATTATAATATGATTCAATATAACAATATTATATGATTCAATAATCCATAAGGGAATGGATATTTCGTGATTGGTTAATGGTGAATTTTCCATTTTGTTGTGTAAGTAAATTATTAATGATTATTAATGATTATGATTATTCTCATTCTTAATATTGATCATATTACCATTATTAGTATTGTTATATTATTATTATATATAAGAAGTTAAACTGTGAAGAAATATTTTGTTAAGTACTACTCTAAACTGCATCACAGCGTACCATACAGGCACAGATTCGCCTCAGATTTGCATTTCAGTGATTATTCCAATATTTCAACAGAATTAAGAAAATAAAACTCAAGAACCTGTTAGGTTTGCATTTCTTTTGTTCATTAAACCAAACATATTGATAAATTTCTCAACAGAACTTTCCAGCTAACTGCAAACGTAACTCTACTATTTTTGTTGTTGATAGCTTGTGGGAAAAATGCATCCAAAGATTCACACTTTGGTACTTTTAGAACCAACTATTCCAATATTTAAATGAATAAAACCTGAGGAACCTTTTAGATTAGCACTTCTTCTCTCGGTTGCAACAAACTTACTGGTGCATTTATCAACAGATCAGACGGACGCCGCCGTTGAACTGTTTTTTGAAATTGTAAAAGAAGGCAATTCCCCGAGGTGCTGTTGTTCTTGAGAGTTAGTTGTCGGTAAAACCTGGAATATCAATATCGGGGAATGGAACTTAATTTCCTGAGAGGGTTTCCTCGTCACATTTTTTTAGGGTATTTTTTTCGGTTTGAGGTATTTTTTAGGGTGTAGTGCAGTAAGGCATTTAAGAAATTTGCGTAACAGGCCCGTAGGAAACGGAGGAGGGGGGCTCCAGCCCACCCAAGAATTCTCTACGATATAATTTATAAATATCACATAAAAACGTTTTATAGTATTTTTAAAAAGCAACGTAAGGTTTAGAGACATCTTCTATTTCTCAAAAGATCAAGGTTAATGTCCGACGATCGGACGGGAGTGTGCCGCTGAAATTGTATTAACCCACAATCTTGTTTAACCCAATATTGAGAACAATTCTTGATATCTAGGCATACCCAATCAAGGCATATTTCTAAAAATCCTACCTATTTTAGATAATTTCTACCTTCAAACCCATCCATATCGGCGGCATCATAGATGGCGGCATATACCCATATCCATACATTAGGGTGTAACCCCCCCCCCCCTCCTCCCCGGGCCCAGCATTATGTATTTATGTTTGGTAGATTATTTATATGATAAAACAAAATTTAGTTAAGTTCATAGACATAAGTATTTTGAAAATACAATGTAAATTTCTAGAGATGGCAAAGAAAACTGTACGCAATAATGTAAGGTTTTTGGCAGAAGCAAACCAACCCAGAAAGATTAAATTTTTACGACATACAGATGGAAAACAGACACTCGGTCACTCCAACCAGCCTGGTTCGACAGATTTGCATGGCTTCATTACGACGAGCAGTCAAACTCTGTGTTCTGCTTCACGTGCATCAAAGCCTTGCATCACAAAATGATTTCGTCAAACAAAAGGAGAAGCTGCATTTACTGAAGCAGGATTTAGAAATTGGAAAAATGTCCTTGCAAAAAACAAAGGTTTTCACAAGCACGAATCATCTGAGTGCCATAAAGAAGCAACAGGACGACTCATTTTGTCCCGTTGACTTCAAAAGGAGACATTTGGGTGAATTAATTTCAACCCAGCATGCATCAGAAAAATATACAAATCGCCAGATACTGCTAAAGATTTTGCTAAAAGTGACATACTTGTTGAAATTGCTGGTTTTCTGTATATAAAACATTCTTTCATTACTTTAGCACTTATTTTTTTACTTTATCGATGACGACCGATGATAACCAAGAATGACTATATTTTGCATTATTTTACAGCGAGACAGTCGTTGCCTTTACGGGGAGATTGG
>JAYJMH010054536.1:0-36221 GCA_036873815.1 Phacellophora camtschatica | reverse complement strand
TGGCTTGAAGAAGAGGTGATTGCTTATTCTGAACCTTCTGCTTGACTGGATGTCTCAGTTCCTTCTGTTTCCATGAATGATGATTATTAAAGAATATTCTGTATTCAAGATAATTACATGAATAACAAAATTAAAGTTTCTTTTTCCATTTTTCTCTTACTTAAGGCTACATCTACAGAGAGCTTTGATGAAAATTTTCAAAATCTAAAATGTTGAGGTCCCCTTTTTAAATTTAGGATACACAATTTTTTATATGAAGCTCATGTAACGTAATGAAATTTATGTTTACAAGATCTTGTAAACAATCCCGGAATTTTCGACCAATCAGAATTGAAGATAAATAAACTTTAAAATTATGTGTTCTGATTAAAAAGTAATTTTTCCCTCCAAAAACAGATTCATGAATTAAATTATGTTGTCGTATTCACGTGATCTTATTTCCAGGGGAGAACATACAGCTGACTTCAGTCGCAAAAGGAAAGAAGAAAAGTGGAGAAGAAGTCTGTTTGAAATTTAGTGAAGAAAACAAATTTCCAGAAGAAAACATTTGCTAATTCTGGCAAGTAAGCAACGAATCCTGAAGGAAACGAGGCGATGTCGTTTGGATTCACCACACGAGGAGATTCCCACCATCGTCCTGGTTGTTTTGATGTTGTTGAAAATGGCAGTTCACGCAAGTTGCTAGCTGAATTTCCAGTGTTCTCTGGCAGCAAAATGTGCATGTAAATAACGAAGAACGTTGCCAAAGGATACTTTTTGTAGCTGTTAACTTGTGCAGACTAATTTTTGCCCCTAAAAAATGCCCTGCCACAGCCTTGGACGGGTTCTGAGGTGTACTCCGCTTTTTTGAAAATTTGCAGTCAAGAAATAATACTTTTGAACCAAGGGCCTGTTCATATGGAGGTAGGGTTACTCTAGCACTAGGGTCACCCTAGTAGTAGGGTAATTTCTTGTATTTTTTTTCATCGTGTTTACAAGCATGCTAGGGTTATCCTTCCCATTAAATTTTGCTTGTAATCACAAGCTAACTTTAACTCTTCTGCTAGGGTAACGCTGGTGCTAGGGTAACCCTGTCTCCATGCAAACAGGCCCTTCGCAGCCTGGCGGAGCTCTGCTCGAAGGAATGGGGGCGAAAAGGTTCTTCAAGGAGATATCTGGCCGACTGGGCTACAAAAAACATTGTCAAAATGACTAGGCAAATGGCTGACCGAGCTTTCTGAAAATTTAGCTTCCACTGAAGCCAAATACAACATCCTGATAGCTTTAACCGGTTGGCAAGTTATTTAATACCAGTCATCCATTCGATGGGTTGAATCATTGTGTCATCTTATTTTTATACTTTCTAATATTAATTTAGAATTGACAATGTTTTCAGAAAATTACAGAAAAGTAAAATAAAAAATGCTTACCCTTACCTTGATGTCCTGATTTTAGTTCAATAAATACATGTATTTTGCCTGCCGGTTCAAGTACGATCTAGAAAGAAGTAATAAATAAAGACAATATCATTATTCCACTTGAATATACGGAGTTTAAACAAACACTCCTCAGAATTGGTAAACCTACTTAGCAATTTGAAAATTAATTTTGACTTTATTTGTCTTTCCGAAATTCACAATACAAACTTGACAATGTATGAATCGTTACTACCATGTTACATTTTTCAGTATGTTCCTCCGAATAGTTCATTTGGAGTAGTCGGGTTATATGTAAAAGAAAACATTAAAGTTGATGAGCTAGATGATCTTAATTTATCTTGTAATGACCCGTGGGAAAATTTATGGGTAAAACTGACCAAAACTCAAACCCTATTAGACATCGTATATAGACATCCAAGTGGAAATATTGATGACTTTAACGACAAATTAGAAAATACACTTCAATCTATTCAAACTGAACCTTGATAAAGGAAACACGTGTCTCGGAGTGTTTTTAGATTTATCAAAAGCATTTGATATTATAAATCATTCAATGTTGCTCGAAAAACTAAACCACTATGGCTTGAGAGGCAAAATAAACGATTGGTTTTCAAGCTACCTGTCAAACAGACAATATACTTTCATAAATGGTAAAAAATCTTCTCTCGAAAATATATCAACGAGGGTTCCTCAAGGATCTGTTCTCGGGCCAATTCTTTTTATCCCTTACGTCAATAATATGCCGAACGCAACCTTAGTTTACCCTAGGCTCTTTGCCGACGACACAAATATATCTGGTTTTGGTAAAAACCCAACTGAACTGACAAAAAACACGAATGTTGAACTTGCCAAATTACACGACTGGTTAAAAGCAAATAAGTTAAAAGTAAATATTTCAAAAACAGATTTTTGCATCTTTTGTCCGACAAATTGTAAAGCCGATAAGCCAGAGTTAAACGTGATTATGGCTTCTGGACTAAAACAAACAAACACGATAAAGTATCTAGGTATCGAACTCGATTCAAAAATTACTTGGGAACCTCAAATCAACAAGGTAAAAGATGAGATTATTAAATATGCTTTTATCTTTTCAAAATTAAGACATTTTATTCCAAAACAATGTCTTCTCGTTTTATATGATTCACTCGTTCTTTCCAAAATTTGATACGCGTTTGAAGCCTATGGACTTGCAGCAAAAAAGCATATAAAAAGCCTACAAATACTGCAAAATAGATTTGTTTGTATTCTGCTCTTCAAAGAAAGAAAATATTCCACAAACTCTTTGTACAAAGAAGCTTAAACCTGAAGATCTATATAAAATGAAAATTGCCAAAATAATGCATTGTGACACGCACTATGACACGCAAAAACCTCCCGACATCTTAAATGATTTTTTTATTAGAAATGATAATAAACATAAATACTACACAAGACAAATAAATGACTATCAGATTTACAGAGCAAACCAAAAATGGGGTTACCAAATGCTCAAAAACAAAGGTGCAAATATATGGAACAACCTTTGCTCAAACAGTAAAAATTTCTGTTCTAGATTGAAGTCTAATATCATTAATGAATATTAGAAATCCGCAATGCTAATTTTTTTACATCATAATTTTTATAACTGTTAAATTCGTTATTTCTTATTAGCCTTTAAATTTTTAGAAAAATCAAATTAAACTTATCTTTGTATGTTGCTTGACTTTTGATTTCGATTTCCGTTAACGAATTTATCATGTAAAATTGTAGACCTCTGTAATGGTAATCTCATTGTATGACTTTTTATGTATAACTTTTTACTTTCTACTTAGATTTTACGTTAATGGCCCAGGTTTATCAAGCTCTGCTTTCCCTGGGTCGCATAGAAATACTGATTTTGTATTTATTTCTTCATAGAATACATCTAAAGCTAACATAACATCATATACATATTCTATGCGACCCAAGAAAAGCTGATGCCTAACTAGCTTGGGCCGCTAAAAATTATAACAATTGTAAACATTAATTATGAAAATAAACTAAAATTACATAATATATATATAGTTATATGATATATATCTGAAATCTAAAGTTATAAAAAGCAAGATAATAACGATGATATATTAAGATAAGTGAATACAATAAGTTTCAATATTTTTTGATAAAATACGTTTTTAGTTTTTTGCTGAAAGATTTCAAATTGATGGTATTTTTAAAAGACAATGGAAGATTGTTCCATAGGTGGGCCCCTTTGTTGCATAGCTTTTTATCGCCCTATTTTTTGTGAGATCTATAATAAACTCAGTCGTTTCGTGTTTGTCTTATGTTGTAGTTACTGTATGTTTGGTTTTATTGGTTGAGAAGTAATTTTTAAAAACTTCAGGAAGTAAATTTTGGTCTTTATGGACAATATGCATTAGTTTGAGAATTTTTATTTCGTAGAGACCCTTCAGCTTGAGGGCAAAGGCCTCTTTATTTAAGGCATTTGTAGAGTACATTCGATCTTTAAAAAGCAAGATTCGAAGTATTCTGTTTTGTAGGGTCTGTAAGGGTTTCAAGTGTTTTTTGTTGCTAAACCGTATGCTTCAAAAGCATATCCAATTTTAGACAAAATAAATGAATCATATATAGTGTTAGCTGGCATTGTTTGGGAACAAAATGTCTGATTTTTGAAAATATTGATGAATATTTGACAATTTTACATTTTACTTTATTTATATGTGATTCCCATGTAAGTTTGGTATCTAATTTTATACCAAGGTATTTGATACACTGTTTTCCTGTTTTAACCGATCTCCTATAGCAACTGGAGTAAAACTGCTTGCATAGATATTACGAGAAGGACAAAATGTGGAATAATTCATTTACTTTTAGTTTGCTCACGTTGTTTACTTTTAGTTTGTTTGCGTTGAGCCAATCATGCTGCTCTCTTAAAAAAAGTCAAAAAGCAATCTATCACCATCTTCAGTTTTTATTGAAACATTTTCTTAATTTTAAAGTCTGCCTCTGCTTCCATTTAACAATTTTAGTAAAAGTCGTCAAATTATTTTAAAACATATAGAATATAATATTAATATAATAGGGTAAGGTAATAATGTGCTTTCAGAAAAGGTCACACTACTGTAGGCTGCTTTTTCGATCCATGGATGCTCGTGGCGAAGCCCCTGCGTATTGGTTGGTTGAAACATGGTCAAAAAGCATGTTTTGACCATGGTCAACCATGGTCATGGACCATGTCTGGACATGTTTTGACAATGATGTGACCATGGTCTGACCATATGGTTGATCATGTTGACAAATGAAACATTTGGTCAGGTAGATAAAAAAGCCCCTGCTTTATCATTGTCCAAACATAATCAAATTGTTGTCAAAATATGTCAAACAATGGTCATATCATTGCCAAAACATGTCCAAGGATGGTCATATCATTGTCAAAACATATCCAAACATTATTAAATTGTTGTCAAAACATGGTCACATCATTGTCAAAACATTGTCATATCATTGTCAAAACATTGTCATATCATTGTCAAAACATGGTCATGTCATTGTCAAAACATGGTCATATCATTGTCAAAACATGGTCATATCACTGTCCAAGCATGGCCAATCATTGTCAAAAACAGCCATATCTCAAAATGAGACCATAGTTATGCTTGCTTCTCCGTCGCTGTGCATAAATTATAATTTTTTGACAACTAGAATAATTTTTTCGAAGAAAATCATAAATTTTTGTAAAGAATAAAATGCTTTGAAACACAACGACGATGAGCTATTTTGCTTTGTTAAAACATCAATCTTGAATCGCACAGAAATTGTTCAGAATGAGAGTGCATGGTTTTATTTATATTAATAAAGGTATTAAACATTGACTGATGCTTGAATCAAGGTCCATAATGCTTGTAAGATTTTTACAAAATGCATTAAGGCGCATAAATTGTTATTCATTCATTTAATTGCAGGAGTTGCAATATCTCCAAATGATCACACTGTTGTTATTTTCAACAAAGTTGGCAACAAGTGGGAAAAGCATACTGTTTTAGAAGAGGTGAATATTTTAGAAGCAAACATTTTTTCAATTATATACAATTTTTGACATTCAGATTTAACCATAAAAGGATAACTTATTTATATTGAAAAATTATAAAATTTGGACTTTGGTCTCTGAAATGTTATTGTTCTCATTTTCTAAATTGCTCGATGACTGAAAAATGGTATGGACAATTTCAGTATAATAAAGTTTCAGATCTTAGTTAATCTTATATCTATTCAAGATACCTTATGATTTTTAAATTGCTTGTTAGTAAGCACAATATGAATTGCGAATAAAGCACAATTTTTTGGGGTCAGTTGAAGTTAAGTTGATATTAACATTCTATACGTAGGTTTTGAAGATTTGTGTTTTTGTTTGTGTTCTTTAGCATACGCAGACGGTTACAGGTGTTGATTGGGCACCAAACAGCAATCACATCGTCAGCTGTGGAGTGGTATGTATTTCAATATTTTTAGAACATTTATGTAAAAACGTCAGGACAAATCTTGCCACTTGCTTTCTACGGAGCCAGTTCTTTTTTTAAAGCTGTTATGTAAGGTTAGAAACATGTTATACATGAAAATGTGGAAACACGCACAGCCAAGGAACACATTGTCCATTATTTCAATAGATAGTAGCCCAACACTGCCCTGCTCTAAATGGATTGCAATTTTTTCATTACAAAGAAATATTTTCAAATAAAAAAACTATAAATTGCAAAAAGCTTTCAAATGTGAGAACAATTTCGTACCTAATATTTTTTCAGTTTCACTTGAGATTGCACGTGGACTCACAATTACTTAAAGGCAATTTTTTTACCATACTTGTTAAGAGTTTACACTAATTTCAAGAATTGTTACATTGCGGTACTCGTATTGCTTAGACGCAATGTTATGTCTTGAAGCCCGAAACTGGCATGTTATATAAGACTCGACTCGAGGGCCCCCAGGATCCCCAGAACTATTTGACCTTATATTGCAGAGATTCTGTTATACCAAGTGACCCAAAACAATTTCCGATGTTTGAAAAATCACCAAAATTTGAGTGTGTTACCAATAAAGCATTTGTATGCTGCCATGTACAAGAAGGGCTAAATTATTGTCACAATGTAAAATATTTCAGCAGCACATCAAAAGTAATGTAATGTTTCTGCTTTTAAAGCAACCTGGTTTTGATGCATGGTATAAGTTGTTATAAATGAAAAAAACACGTCATTGCTAGTTGTCATCACTTTTCGTTGCTAGAAATGTTATAAATATGATGTAAAAATATCATCTGCTGTAAAATGCTTTAAAGGATACTTTTTAAATTTAAATTACAAAGCTTTTGAGAGGTACAGCTCAAAATTAGCTTTTAAAGTCACAGTTACGTCATCGTTTGTCAAAATTACCTAATTAATGGTAGGTTCTAAAGTTAACTTAGTCCTTAATTTAACGCTAGCAGAACAACAGATTTTTGAAATTCATAACAAATCAAATTTTGGGGATTTTTCATACGTCGGAACTTTTTGTTGGGTCACCCGATATTATAAATGAATATCTGAATATTTTATAAATTATAACTAAATATTTAATATTAAAGTTTCTTTCTGAATTTACGGCAACATGAAAATATGAGCTTTTACTTTAACACTCTTTAATGATAGGCCATTAGTGTTTTTTTCTATAGGTCTTTTTTTCTACTTGTCCAGGAAGATATTATCGTACAGACAATTGAAAGTAATAAATATGATAATTACGAAAATAATTGTTCCGAGGATGTTGAAGAGGCTAAAAAAAATTAACAATTTTTAATTGGTCAGCAAGAAATACAGTAGGAGCGGCTATTCCAAACTCTTCTGTTATAATTTCCTTTTCTAATGTGCGGTTTTTTCATCGTGCAGGCAGTTATTAATGGTATTCTACTGCTACAGTAGTTTATTTTGAAGTGGATTCATTTTTAATTGGTTGACACTTTGGTTTACAAACTAATTTGTTTTTGAAGAATGTTGTTGTTTCGCAAGCCTTTTTTGGCAATATTGTGCAGATAGCAGTCCGTGGGCATTTTCATTAGATTTTTTTTGCAGGATCGAAACGCCTATGTCTGGAAAGAGCAAGACGACGGGCAGTGGAAACCAACTCTCGTTATTGTTAGGCTCAATAGAGCAGCCACTTTTGTCAAGTGGTCTCCAAATGGTTTGTTTTAATTGCTAGTTTTTTACTTATTTCAAAGAGATAACACTCTATTGTTTATAATGCCCATTATCATGGTTTTTCTTTATTTGTAACCTGGCTGATACAAATTTGCAGGAAATATGCCTGCCAAAATTGTTTAGTCAAACAACGTAGGTTTTATATTTGGGATTATTTGATTCAAATTTTGAATGCAAAGTAAAGGGTAAGCCAAACACTTTCTTGCTTGCACTTCTGTGAAGACTGTAGATCCCTGTATATTAAATTAATATTTTTTGTGGTAACTTTATAACTTTAAGCAGTGTGTAATGTTGGCTTTTAATATTTTAGCAAAATTTCGAAATAGTTGATATCTAGATTCTAATCTTGACTTACAAAGTTTTTTTTATAAATTTTGATTTCTCTCAGAGGACAAATTTGCTGTGGCTAGTGGTGCCAGACTGATCTCAGTTTGCTATTTTGAAAAGGAAAACGATTGGTTTGTATTCTGATATTATTTGATAATTTATTTTGCTTTTGCTTAGTAATTTCTATATAACAATGGCAAGCTGTTTTTTAATGAATGCTTTCTTATAATCTACGCCTGGATTTATAGCAATATAATTGTTTTTTGTGGAAAGCAAATAATGTTACAGAACAATTGTGTCCCTATGCGAACACAACCAAAAAGTGATGCTCAAACAATCATACCGTTTAAATGTGAGTAGGCCAGTTTTTTGTTCCAAATTTGTGAGAAGATGGAACTAAATATATGCATAAAGCTCTAGTCAGGGCTTTAATAACACGAAATGTCAATGGCTTTTTTGATCAAAAATTATAAATGCGTCCAAAACTGAACGAATTGAGTGCTCAAGATTGCATCATGTTTGTTGCACAGCAAGGCCCAGGGCAGATTTTGTAAAACAAGATATTCAGGATAACAATGTAAGTGATTACTCTCAAAAAGATATTTCATGCCTAACGCAGCTAAGCAAATCACCTCTCTTTGTTTATTTTGATTTAATTGAGTGCACTCACAAGTGTGACATCTATTGTTTCCAATCGCAAATCATAATGTTATGTGCTTTACCTGTTATTTGTTTTACTTAATTTGATTTTGCTCCACATAATGAAATGTTATCGAAGTTTATCCGTAGGTTTAAGCTTGTCTACAGTAAATTAAACTTAAACCAGCAGTTCTTATGTGGTATCAATATGTGACTTCTTTCCACGGAGTGTTTTTGAAATGTAGCAAAGTTTTTGTACTGCATGTAACGCTCATTGTGTTTCGTTGCTCGTGTTGCAAAAATTACTCATACTTCTCATTGTTCATAGATTATAAGTTAGATTGAAATAAAAGTGAAGACTCAGATAAACTTTATTAATTGTTCCGTTGTTCTTTGTTTTTAGGTGGGTAAGTAAACACATCAAAAAGCCGATTCGCTCTACCGTTTTGAGCCTTGATTGGCATCCAAACAATGTCCTGTTAGCAGCTGCATCTTCAGATTTCAAGGCGAGAATCTTCTCAGCTTACATCAAAGAAATCGAGAGCAAGCCAACTGAAACAGTGTGGGGCAAAAAGATGCCCTTTGGAAACTGCATGGTCGAGTTTTCTAATGGAGGAGGTAAAAAATTTTAATGTAATGATCTGATAAGATGTTTTAGTAACATTTTAGAAGGAACATTATAGCTACTGTAACGTTTTTGAATTTATGGCTTCTAGAAGGAACATTCTAGCTACTGTAAGGCTTTTGAATTCTGTCCCCTGGGCTTTTGGAAAGAAAATTCTAGCTACTGTAAGGCTTTTGAATTCTGTCCCCTGGGCGTTTGGAAGGAAAATTCTAGCTACTGTAAGGCTTTTGAATTCTGTCCCCTGGGCGTTTGGAAGGAAAATTCTAATTCGAAAATTCGAAAATTCAAAAGGGCTTAATAAAAGTTTTACAAACATCATGACCTAAAAATAAATGTTGAATATAAATGGTTATGCAGAACATTATAAAAGTTTACATTACCCACATCATAAAATTGCCGTAATCTTTATAAAAATATATATATACTAAAAGAAATTGGAGGATAAAAAAGGCACACTGAGGCCTTTCAAGATGCATACCTGACGAGGTATCTGAATGTATCTATCTATGTATGTATTTGCAATGCTATCATCACAGATACATACATACCGGGCTATTTAGAAAAAACTTCAAATTTTTGTTGGTGTACAGATTTGAGGAGCACCATTTGATCTTTTTGTTTTAAAGATTCCTCTGCAGATAAAAAGCCAACTTAGACATTACATAGTTGTATGTTTTTGTGAGAAAATTTAACATTTTATATATATTTATATCCGTTATGAACGATTTCATTCCGAATTCTGCTTAAAAAGTATTTTCAGAAACAGCAAGAAAACTCAGAGAGAAGACAGTCCCCTTTTTGCTTTACAGACACGAGTTTCTCGTTGATTTTGAGAAACGCTTAGATTAAGAAGTAAATTATACGAAAAAGATTTATCTATATTATTTAAAGACAAATTAGCTCTATATAATTTATCTTTACAATTTGAGGTAGAATGTTCCATAACCAAGGTACAAATCAGAAAACAGAAAAGTATATTATGATATGCATTAATATATATATATAAACTAAAAATATGAATTTCTAAGGCTTGTTATGTATTTTTGAGTTTAATGTGCAGGTTTATTCGAGGGAGGAGGCTTTTTTGAGGGAGGGGGCTTATTTGAGGGAGGGGGCTTATTCGAGGGAGGGAGCTTTTTCGAGGTAGGAGGCTTATTCGAGGGAGGAGGCTTCTTCGAGGGAGGGGGCTTATTAATGGAATTAGCAAAATTACAAAAATTCGATTTTGCTAACATTGCAGGACTGCTTCACTATGGCTGCCACAAACATTTTCAAACGTTCTTAAGAATTAAGAATTACCTTGAAGGCAAAGAGAACTGAGAGATTGTAAAGTTTAAAAAATGTTACTCATAAATGTTACAAATAAGAAACGTTTTCTTTTGCGTGGGGTTTCCCAGGCTTGCTAAAGATGTGCAAAAGCTTATCTCATATTCATAAAATGTTTTAACGTTTTTAACATGTGTAATTTTGTTAATTTCCAAGAATTTCAAATGGGTTAAGGTTCCTATTAAACTAACGTAACAAGTGTGTAGTTTAGCAAATTATGAGCATGCAGTTCACATGCCAACTGCAACGAAATGCTTGATTTACTAAATTCATCATAAATTATTACACTTCCAGTCATTCCCAACTGCAGAACGGTTTTTTTCATGGAAATGGGATGCACCGGTGCTGACTCTTCATTTTAATCTCATTCAGGTGGCTGGGTACACAGTGTTGCATTCTCACCTTCTGGAAACAAGCTGGCCTGGGTTGGACATGATTCAAGCTTATCCGCTGTGAACGGTGAAAAGAAAGAAGTTGAAACTATGAAAGGGCAGTTTTTGCCTTTCGTTTCTTGTATTTGGATAACAGAAAGCACACTTGCAGCAGGAGGTAATAGACAAAACCACAATGTTTCGCTCTTCGTGTTTAGTTTGATTTGATTGAGTTTACTCATAGGTGCGAAATCTATTCTTTCCAATCACCAAAGCCTACTTATCTTACCCTACTCAAAAGCATACTTATCTCATAGAAAAAAAGAAGACAGTGTTTGCATTTATTATTAACATCTTTTGCAAGCAATGCTTCGTCACAATTATTGTTGCACATAGATTTTTTCGATAAACGTTCTATTTTTCCTTTCATCGACCACCTCTAAAGGGACAATTATGGAATTAGGTCATTTCGATCTTTTAATGTTGTCCCGGCCACTCTAGTTAGGGGTGTGTTATTTTATTAACTTATTCATTAATTTTATAATTATTATTATGAGTTTTATAAAAATTTCATCCTTATACTTACTGTTTTCAATGCAAAATTTTAGTTTGTGTCATAAAAATACTTAATACTTACGCTACAAGAATGTTGTTTATCTTATACAGGCCACGACTTCTTGCCAATGATATTTACCGTGGATGCTGAAGGTAAAATATCATTTGTTTCCAAGTTGGATGCAGCTGTTCAGAAAGAAGCAGAAACAATGAGTGCCATGGCGAAATTTCGCTCAATGGACAAACAGGCCTTGGGAAGCACTTCTTCCAAGTCAGTAACGACTCACGCGAATGCTATCAAGTAAGTTTGATTCTGTGAGGTAAAATGTTTCAGCACGAAGTTTTATTCCTATGATTCCAAATTATTGTCGTATCATTGCAAAATTATTGTCATATTACGAAATTATTTTCATGTCATTGCAAAATTATTGTCATATCACGAAATTATTGTCATATCATTGCAAAATTATTGTCATATTACGAAATTATTGTCATACATTGCAAAATTATTGTCATATTACGAAATTATATATCCCATACTACTTGTGCGAATAGAATCATGTGTTTAATTTACTTTGATATATACTTTTCACCTACTTCATTTTCAATTTTGAATTCACTTACATTTCAAAAATTTAATTTCATTCTTATTGTATGGTCATATCAATTGTGTTAATTTAATTTTTTTATAAAAAAAATTGATGTAAGTTCTTATGCATATTACAGAGCTCAGTGCAAGCAAACTGAATAAAATTAATTAAAAATGGCTTGCATTTAACTCTTTCATTCATTTACAAAATGCTATCCTTTACGTTGTTTATCAATGGGCAAAATGGTATTTTTGCATTTCATTTCGTTTCGTTTCACAAAATGTTTTTAATGAAATCACCAAATTAGTGAGTTCTCGAAGTGAAACTCTCAACTTGAAAATGTAAACATCTCCTCCACAACTCTGCATTACTTTGCTCGTTTACATTTTCCAGTTGAGATGGTTTCTTGTTGTTTTCAACGGATAATTCTTTTGAAATTGGTGTGTCAATTTAACTATTGTTACAAAATTCTCTGTTCTCCTCGTGTCATTTCCTATTGAATTACGAAGAATATTGACCCCTGGAAAATCCACAATGACACCATTTGTTGTTTGAAACTGATATTGGGCTTTTTGCTAGCAGTTCTCAGGTAGGCATTAAAGGTTCTTGTATTATATATAGTGTATTAAAATACAGGCATTAAAATGCAGCCATTGAAATGTATCCATTTTTTGCTTGGAAACATACCGACATTAGTTATGAAGGTTCAACACATTTGTTTGCTCTTTCCGTATACGTTTTAGTCTTTTCTTTGATTAATCATTTACCGTTCTACTTACAGGCAAATTGCTTTTTACTCTGGTCCCAGAGATAAAATTGAAAAGATTTCTACTTGTGGGATGGATGGCCGTGTTGTGATTTGGAATTTGAAGGTGATGTATTTTTGCTCTTTGGTTTTGTCTGATAAAATATAGTGTTTATTTTTACAAACATGTACACATTCCCAGAAAAATTGAAATTCTGTCGTTAAATCTTAGTAGCACAGAACCTTTATATGAAATTCTGTCGTTAAATCTTAGTAGCACAGAACCTTTACGAAAGTCTGTCCTGAAATCTTAGTAGCACAGAACTTTTATGAAATTCTGTCCTTAAATCTTAGTTGCACAAAACCTTTTGAAATTCTGTCCTTAAATTGTTAAAGTCTAATAACTGCAATACATATCACTTCACTAGCGAACATCAGAGCAGTGCGTGTACACGAGCCCGGTTATTTTTTGTGTTTTTGCATGTTTACCCCGCTGTTGTATTTCCAATCTGCATTATTTACCACTGTCACGTTGTGTTTTCAGATTGCAATGAGCTTTTTTCAATATGTAGTATTTACCACTGATTATTGGTTACTTGCTTTCCATTTATGCGATTATTGTTTTCTTTAACCTTAGACCCTGGAACAGTCCATGGCTGAACTCAAGATCGTTTAAAGATGGCCACAACAAGAAGAAGATAAACTTCGTTATTCTGATTGATTTATACTTAATCACATTTCTACTTATTTTATGATGAGATTATAAAGGTTTTTTGCATTATATGTGTGTGCATCTTTTGCCCATTTTCACTCATTTCGTATATTAGTTAAAAGCTCGATACGACGATGTTCCGATACGGCAAACACTGGCCGAAACATCAATGTGGCAGACACTTTATTCGCTACTTGGGTTCTTTGGGGTATATCATACACATATTTGTTAAAACAGTTAAGAGGTCCACACCCTATCTTATGTGTGGTCATGCTTGTTTTTATAAGAAACGCACGTTTCAACTTCGGTCTGAATGTTTCTTAGTATTTTGCTTATATTAATTAGATCAGCTTCAAATGTTTCTTAAAAGTTTCTTAAATGTTTCTTGATACGCGCAGAATACTCCGTCAGTTATAACAATAAAACACGAATTTTGAAAGCACAATCTCAGATTTATCTTTACTTTAGTCCTGCGCCGATACTTTTTCACACTGTCCTCGTGAATTAGGATTACGTGACAATTCATATTTCAGCAACCATCTTTACTTTTATTGCCCTTCTGTGTTTCTTGAAGATTGTGAATCTGCAGCCTGCCCATGTTTTTTAAATGTTTCCAAATTGTTTGTGAAATTTCAGCCTCGTGTTTTCTATAAAAATGTTTCTGTATAAAAAGGGTATATTAGGGTAATGCTAGTTTATTGAGATTTGAAATAAATCATTTTTGTTATTTTATAACTGGACACTTGTTCATTTGATAATGTATGAATTAAAGCAAAAACAGTAATAAACTTTTTTTGAGCTTTTTAATATTATGTTGTTGTTATGTTACAAGGTGTTAATTATTTTAAAGTTGCGAAGTTTTGTTTAAACAAGATTTGGTGCCATTTTCTAGCAATTCAAATTATGTTAATTCTAGCACATCTTGGTCAAGCAAATTGTTCTTCTCTCTTTATCAGCACATCTTTTCAAGCGAGCAGTAAATATTTTGATAAACTCTTCTTTGACATTTCTTACTTTTAAATAATTTACTATTGTCATTTTCTTTTGATGAGCATGGCTTGCTGACTTGCAAACAGTATGTGCTGTTGTCTGCACACAAAGGTCGTTCTTTTTCGTTCTTTTCCCTCTTCAAGTAGAGTTCATATTAGCCAACAGTTGCTGCCATTTTAAGTCAAGATCTTTTTAGCCTACGCGTAGCCTAGAGTCTGCATGCAGGCTAGATCTTTTTAGAATCGATAATTCTTCGGGATTCTTTCTTGATATTCTTCATTTGTAATGGTATGCTTATGTTATGAGCCATTTTCAGTCGGTGCCTTTTCGATAAATGAATCTTCTTTGACATTCTTCACTTAATAATGGTATTCTTTTGTTATGCGCCAATATTTGCTGCCATCTTCCATAAATATCTTTTTAGCATCAGAAATTCTTCCAGTTTCATCTTTAATATTCTTCAATTATTAATAGCATGCTTGTGTTGTGCGCCAACAGTTGCTGCATTCTTCCATAAATATATTTTTAGAAAAGTAATTCCGCAGGTTTCATCTTTGATATTCTTCATTTGTAATAGTATGTTGGTATTATGAGCCATTTGCAGTCAATATCTTTTGTGAAGTAATGATTCTTAGTTCATATTCTTCACTTTTTAATTGCATGTGCCAACAGTTGCTGCCAACTTCTGTAAATATCTTTCTAGAATAAGTAATTCTTCGGGTTTTTCTTTGCTATTGTTCACTTGTATGCTGATATTATGAGCCATTTGCAGTTGGTATCTTTTTTGAAGTAATGATTCTTAAATTATATTCTTCACTTATTAATCGCATGCTTGTGTTATGTCCCAACATTTGCTGCAAAGTTTTGTAAATATCTCTCTAGAATAAGTAATTCTTCGGGTTTTTCTTTGAAATTGTTCACTTGTATGCTGATATTATGAGCCATCTTCAGTCAGTATCTTTTTTAATGCAATGATTCTTCTGCGCCACTATTTTCTTGCAGAAGGAAAGACTTCTTACAACAAGATATTGCTTGCATATATACTTGCCGACTTATCATACGTTTATAATCGTTATGTTTTAATTTCCGGCCAATTTTTTAAAGCAGTTATTCTCGAACATATAGACTTATCCGTACTTCCTCACTATACTTGCTTTTTGATTTACTTGCTGGTTTATTTACTTTAAATATTTGCACACACTCTAGAGGACGAAATTATTTACGCAGACGGTGAGACCGATGAATATGTTACACTTGACTAAAAGACTAAAGTGCATTGAATATTTGCATGTAACAGAAAGTTTTGCTAAAAATTTTGAATCCTGTAACGATAAAAATTAAGGGCCAATAAATTAGGCAGGAGGAAAACGTTTTTGTGTCATCTTACATATTTCTGTATGATGACAAGTTCCCTTTCGTATCTTGGAAACAAAAGAATCTTTAGCCTGCTTGATCACAAAATTATCTGCGGAAAGCTTGCACTCCATAGCACCCAACAACGCAAAATGTCTTGGTTTAAATCCTATCTTACCATTTACGAACAGCAGACAATTTCGTAGGGTTAATGGTGTTTATTCAGAAATTGAAGAGATCGAGATTGCAGTGCCACAAGGCTCATGTCTTAGTCCCTTGCTCTTCCTTGTCGATATCAATAATCTCCCATTTGCTGTCCAAAATACGGTTGTCTCTATGTCTGCTGATGATGCCAGTTTGTGCCACCAATCCAATGATATTACTCAGCTGAATGAGGCTGTTGACAATGATCTTAGAGAGTTTGACACTTGGCTACAAGGTAACAAATTTTCTTTGAATGTAGCTAAATAAAATTTCCTGCTCCCTTCTTCCAAACAGAAGCATACCATTTTCAAAAGTCGGATTGAATTTTTGGACCTGAAAATTTGTGAAAATGAAGAAAAAGTTGCTCAAAATACAATAATATGACTGTGTGTGCAAATTGATTGCTCTTTGGATTGGAAATAACAAATCAAGGTTGTATCTACCCAAGCCTCCAGGGCAATAGGCTTTCCTAGTAGAAGAATCTTTAAAAAGACTCTTACAGTAATTTTGGAGCCCCACTTTCGGTACTTTCCTTCAAACCCGGGCTGCTAAAATTGTTACAAACAACAGCTATGATGCCCCTAGCAGACCACTTATAGAAGGGCTTGGCTGGGAAACCATTGAGGAACTCATTAAAAGGGAGTCTGAAATAATGATCTCTAGATCCCTGAACCCACAGTATTTAAAATGGTCCTCTCATAACCTGAGCAATAAAGCGTCAGATTTGAGGCTATCAACGAAAGAAAAACTGCAAATTGGCAAAAAAGTATTTCTTTCATACGAGTAAAGTTGTGGAATAGCCTCGCAGCTGAGTCTTAACTTTCCTCAAGTTGGCATTTACTGTAGACTAAAAATGCTGTAAAATGATTGGGTTTACCGTCAGATAATTAAAGAGAATTAAGCAACCTTCTTGCTCCTACTTTTCAGTGCTGGCCGCAACCTGCTGTCTACAGCCCTGCCTCTTTATTTTTGATATTGCGTTACAAGTCTGATGGAGCATGAGCAAAGTCAAATGTTATCGTTTTGAAAGGTGGATGGGGCAGGTCGTTTTGAGGAACTGCCAAAAGAAACTGGCAAACATCTATCCTTTCTATCCGTGTTCATGTTCCACCATTACATTTACATCTTTTCGAGAATTTTACCCGCGGGTGAGTGCGCGCGTGCCCGTTTTTCAGACATGACTAGTTTCCAATCTCCACGTGACATTGTCCTTGCCGCTCCACCACGTTCTTTTCCCTTGCAAACCCAAAGATGGCGAAAGTCGTACACTCCAAAACGTACGTTACACCTCGCCGGCCTTTCGAAAAGGCTCGCCTTGACCAAGAACTTAAACTCATAGGAGAGTATGGCCTAAGAAACAAGCGTGAGGTATGGAGAGTCAAATACACCCTTGCTAAAATCCGTAAGAGAGCCAGAGTGTTGCTCACCTTGCCAGAAAAGGACTCTCGACGTTTATTTGAGGGTAATGCTCTTCTTCGTCGACTTGTGCGGATTGGTGTACTGGATGAAAGTCGCATGAAGCTCGATTATGTGCTTGGATTAAGGGTTGAAGACTTCTTAGAGCGAAGACTGCAGACACAAGTTTTCAAACTTGGCCTTGCAAAATCCATCCATCATGCACGTGTTATCATTAGGCAGAGGCATATTCGGTAAGAACATTAGCAGGACACACTCAGCAGTAGTGTAGTTAGCAGTGAAACACTTTCTCTGTCCTGGCAGAGATGTCAAGAGGGTAATTCTCATACATTGGTCTCCATCATATTATTTATTGTGCAAGCATGGGAAAAATTGGAATTGTGTGTGGGGCGGGAAGGCAAAAAATTTATGACCACATCTTTTTCTTTTCTAAAATGATTTTTTCCAACAAAATGAAGCGTATCCAGCCAAAAGTCTTCCCCCATTTTTTTCAACATTTCTTTGAATTTGGACAAATTTAAAACATTTTAGGAAACAAAAAATTAGTTTTTTATTTGTATATGTGTATGCATCAATTAGAATTGGTGGTGCAGACATGTTAATTTTTTTATAAGAAAGTTTTATTTTGCCCTAGTACTGAAACTTTCTAAGCTATTTCCTGATTTTGGTACTGAAACTTTCTCGAGACTTTCTTAGCAAAAATTTGGAAAGTTTTGCATTACTGAGCATGCTACAATGACTTGAAAAGAGACAATTTCTATGCACCATTTACTTTTGCGCTTTAGCTTTTTCCTTTTTTGCACATAATAGTCACAAAACAAAGGAAAACATATTTCGCACTTGCATGACAATTTCTTCTTCGACTTTTGTTTTGAGTATCTAAATTTTTCGACTTTCTCAGGTTTCAAATGTCCAGTACAGAACTTCCTCAACTTTTTGAAGAGCCGAGTACTACTTTCTTATAAACAACTTTCTTTTAAAAAAATGAATGTTTATGCTTGATTTAAAATTATTTGTGCAAGGAACTGCTTGTCAGATTAAAAGAATCCCTAAAATGTTTTGTCAGATTTCCACAAGATACAAGAAATTATTGTGTTGTTGAAAACGAAGATTTGACTACAAGTTATCAAAATAAGCATGTTTCCTGATTTATGGAAATTAGCTAGAGTCACTCCAATCTTCAAAGACGGTGACAGGGCAGTCCTAGATTCTGTAGTATCCATGTATGCTGATGACAAGTCTGTGCCACATATCAAATAATATGACTCAGCTGAATGAGGCCATTAATAATGATCTGGAGAGACTTAATAATTGGTTGAAAGGCAATAAACTCTCCCTAAATATCGCAAAAACAAACTCCATGCTCATTTCCACTAAACATGAACATAAAATTCTCAAACATGGAATTCAAAATTTGGATTTGAAAATTCATGATAATGAACTTGAAGTGGTTCAAAAAACAAAATACCTTGGAGTTCAGATAGAGCTCCCTGGACTGGGAAGAACAAAGCAGTGCTATTTCTACTAAGGTTTCAAGGGCAGTTGGTTTTATAAAACATGCTAAGTCTTTTCTGCCTCAAGAAACCTTGGAAACACTCTACACAGGTATTGTTGAGCCCCATTTCCGGTACTGTTGTTCTGTTTGGGGATGCACCGGTTCAACTAAAATTAACCGGTTACAAAAACTTCAAAATCGTGCTGCTCGAATTGTAACCAGCAGTAGCTTTGACACCCCAAGCAGACCACTTATCAAAAGGCTTGGATGGAAAACCATAGATGAACTTATAAATAATGAATCAATAACTATGGTTTTCAAATCCCTAAATAACATGGTTCCGCAAAATATGCGTAAAATGTTCACCAAAAAATCGCAAATTGTACCTCGTGAACTACGCAACACCGAGACTGATCTCAGAATGCCTTAGAAAAAAACAGCTATAGGGCAAAAATGCTTTTTTTTTCGGGTTACAAAATTGTGGAATGGCCTCTCAGCTGAGTCCAAACAGGCGTCCTCCCTCAGTATACTTAAAATTAGTATTTAGGGTTTTTGCTATATATTTCTTTTTCTAGGTTAAAATGTTTTTCTCTTTTTCTTCAAGTATCAATCTTGTATATTGTAAATAAATTTTTAAATAGTTTTTAACATTATTTTTATTATTTAGTATGTATTTTCATTAATTAGTTTTAATTGTATTTTATGGGAGGGCCCCTTAAAAACCAGCACTCTTGCTGAAGGGCTACCCTCCCCCCTTAGATAATAATGAAATATGAAAAAATATGAAATGCTGTTGTCCCTTCTATAAAGTTTGACCATGCTCGAGCTTCAGCCACTGTTACGCTTTTTTTTGTAAATATTTGACTGTAAACATTGCCAAAATTTTCAATACATCTGGTGTTATAGGCAAACTCTTTCCAACATCTGTAGATTTCACTGTTTTTTCCACAACATGTCAAAAGAATCCCGATACGGCATTAGCTCCTGTATGTATATGAAGAGGTAAAATTACATTGGACAATTCTTCTGTGCAAAGTTACTTGCAATCGTAAATTTCATTCTTTCTTTTTATGCCCAAGATACCATTTACTTTGTGTGCGACATGTGTAGCCAAGAACAGAACATCTGTTTTCAGCATCGATTCAAACAGGGATGACTGCATCCTTCTTTCTTATTTGAGAATATATGTAGAGTAAGACTGTATCTGCTTCTATATGATAGCATTTGAACTCTTCAATTTCTGGATTTTCATCAACATTCAACACCTTCCAGCTTTTATTCTATAAGGAGTTAAATAAGGTTGATGTTGGGATGTAAGGCTGAGAAAGAACTGAATTCAATTATAAAAAATAGTGGAGACGTATTTTGGTGCCCGGGTTCTTGAAAAATTATTGAAATTCTTTTGGCAGCTTTACTTCCTTCCGAAAAAGATACAGGTGCTCTGCGATTATGTCCACTGTCTTTGATGCTCATCTCCAGGTGGTATGAGTCATTGACGAAAATAATTTAAGATGCATTTTCGTGCCTTGAAAAAGCAAGCGAGAAAACTCCATAAGCATAATCCACTCACTCCATAAGCATAATCACTTATAGTATAGTGAGTTCTACCGCTCTTATCCCTGTCTTTTGTTGAAGGTGTAGCCAGTTTCCATACAAACTCAACAAGTGCAGTGTAGTTGTCGATTTAGTTTGATGAAATAAATTTTAACGCCAATTGCCAGTCATTCGGAAATATATGAATCCCGATATCTTTTAATGACGTTACTTTCTACATGATCAATAGGACTTTCACTCTAAAGTACTTATTTACTTCAAAAACCGTTTTCAGCTCACATAACTATGGATAATATATTTGCCCGAACTCATTCTACACAAGAAACCTTTTTTTTGGAAGTTCCATAATGTTCATTTGAACTATGACGTCCTAAACATTTATTATATGTTATAAAAGTGAAAAAAACGAAATGAGCAATGAATTAAATTAATTACATATCATCGAAAAGTTCGGGACAAGAGGAGTTCAAATATGTGCTTTGTGTTTTGATTGATGTCCTAAAACAGCAATTAGAGGCTAATTAGAAAACTCTCACATGACCACCATCCAAATATTGGCATGATATGGTCACGTGATTATATATATAAATCAGCGTCATCTAGCCAATTAAATTTTAAGAAGAGTCAAAACTTTGATCAAATTAAAATAGCCTCTTTAATAAATTTTGATAAACATTTGAATATAATAATAATAATATAATTATAATATATAAGCCCATTAACTTTAAAACGTATCTCGGTGCTTGCAATAAATAATGATGGTGATAACATCAACAGAAAATACACGAGTTGTACTTTGAGCTACTTCGTATTCTTTCATTAAAATAAAGCAATAATTGCCATCAAATGTAAACAAGCAGGGATCTGCGAGCAGCGATAATATACAAGTTTCTAACGTGCTTATTATAATTTATATTAACCAGCAACTAACTATTACTTACAAAAGACAAGCGATCTAAATAAAAATTTTCAGGGAAAAATTGTTCAAGGTTTTCATTCCTCTGCAACTTCTTCTGTTTGCTTGTTTTCACAAAGTCTTTTGTTTGTAGAGTCCGTCTCTTCATTTGCCTTTCTCTGAAATAATGAAGATATTTATAGAGCAAAAGAAAAATTCAGAAAATATATAATACACTAAAAATTGTAAAATTCAAGTGACAAATGGATTCCATATGAAAAACAAGTCAACGATCAATGTTTGGAGAACTAAAATAACAACGTAAAATATACGCTGGACGTACAAGGCAAGCAAGCCCGTCGAAAATAAAGGCCAAAAGGCCAGTAAAGGAAACATTCTTAGGAAAACAACATGATGCCTCCGAATCCACCTATGTTTAGGGCCTAATATAATAAATCTTTTTGTGTTGTCTATGTGCACCACAAGTATGAAGGCAGCAATTAAGAAAATTGTTCACTGAAACCAGTAGCAGAAGAGTATCGAGTAGCAAAACGTTTCTGGTTTTAGTTGTACCTATCGCAAAGAAAATTGTGCAGCTAAGAACAGATTAAACTTTCTGAAGAATACTAGGTACATGTGAAGTTCCACAAAATTATTGCTAAAAATACTCGAGCTACAACTGTCACCCAAACATGTATACGTCAACAAGTATGCAGATAATGCCGTTCGTCGTCGTACAGATTAACATCCTCGTTGTCGAAAATTAACATCCCTTTGTTAGACTTCCAGCAGCACATTCTGACAACTTTGTGTAAAGCAAAACAAAACTATTGTTTGACGTCGTTGTACTGCATTATTGGCCTTAATTTCACACTTCTCTTACGGTTACTGGGTATGGCAAGCTCGTAGCTCATGACTCTTTGCGTAAAAACGTCAGTTCCCTCACGATTTTGCATGTTAAAAGAGAGAAAACAGTCAGCTTCCTTAACTTTATGGCAGGCAGTAACTCCCGCTCACTAATAATTTCTGGAGTATGCTGATGTTTAAGCGTCCTTCGCAAAATATAACGTAGCGTTATAATAAATATCCACATGTACATATATTTCAGATTTCAAATTGATTTACAAGGAACGCTCCGCTGAACTACTTACAATGTTAAAGTATAAAAATGAAATGTTAAGAAATCTAACCAAATTTACGATACATATAAATTTTTGATCTAATGGAATAAAAATTAAAAGAAAAATGTGCACCCTAAACATTTTGTTTAAAAATAGTTAAAGAGGATGCCTTTTTAGCATTCCATAATTTTTCGCTCTAAAAGAAAAACAGAAAATAATATACCACATCTGCACCATAATGCATGTAAACTCATTCCTACAACGATTTGATCAAAGGTATTGCGTCAAAATATTTAGGAATGAGCTTAAATAGATTAACAATACAGCAGAAATAGTAAGTTTAAGAAGTAAACATTTTCCTTACCTTCTTTCGTACCAAATGACTAATGTTGCTCACCTGCTGTAAAAATCAGGTACAATACGAATTAAATTAAATTAAACTCCATTAAATCTTTCTAAAAGAAAGTAAAGAATCGAGGCAAAAGAAACGTATGAAAAGGAGCAAAACTGGTTGTTCACAAGATATAACCATGATATATTTTTGCATTAGATGCTGATAAATTGTTCTCACTTCTGAGATTATATACAGGGTGAGTCAAAAGTATGTTGCGGCATTTGATTCGCGGTAGTTTGTAAACATACTTGCCCAATTTATGTAATTAACTTTTTGTTCTGATGCTGAAAGACTAATCATGTTCATGGAGTATTATAAAACTTGACGTTTTGCTAGCCAGTCAATAATTGATCCATAAAAAACAGAATTCTTAAACTGTTGGAAAAGGGTCAGAAGAGGGGTTAAACAAACGTTGTTTTTTTAGGCTCAGACCAGTGAATGTCGGTTTATTCTTTTTAATGGTCACCGAAGGAGACACAAGAAATCATTCCAGACTTCAAAAACAAAATTCGTTATTTTCGTCTTCGCAGAATCAGCATTTTAAGAGAATTATATGACTAGTAACATCATCAGCTAAAATATCATCCCCTCTTTTGTAAAGAATCTGATCTGGAAAATTTTAACAATTGACTCTTTTTGATTCCCACAAACGAATTGCCAGTGAATCAACGGCGTGGTGTTGTTTCTTGACTTGTGTTCCGTATCTTCAACTCCATCATTAGTGTTCTATTATATTGAAGAGTATTAGTTATAAAAATATCTTTCATGGGAGGTTTAAATAAGCTTATTCTAGATCAGATTTTTATTGTTTAAACCACTGTCATGAAACATCAGTACGAGTGGACAGTAGTTCAAGTGAGGAATGATGAAACTTTTAATCAACTAGTTTTTTGGTGTTCATATATTTGGAAACTCATGCCAAAGCATAGATTTTTTGGGTAGCCTTTTTGCACAGAGATTCTACATGGAATTAAAGTATAAATTTTTGTCACCAGTAATTCCTAAAGATTTTTTTTCAGAGCTTTCTTTAATTTCACCTTCGCCAACTTTAATGGTCATACTATTTGTGTATTTGCTAAAATATATGAAATTTTCCAGAAAAAGTATTTGGAGACCAACTAATAATTTTAGATGAGTTTTTGCAAGTTTTTCACTTATAGCTTGGGTTTTTCATTACATGTATAGATAGTTGTGTGTTGTTAAGTTTACATTTGCAAGTGGGTTTTCGTGGACACACAATACTGCTTTTACGTTTTAACACTTTCACTCGGGGAAGAGCCATACTGCCCATTGACAAACAACATAAAACTTCCTATTTTTAGGTAAATATCGAAAGAACTTTACATTCATTTCAGACATTTCTAAGTACGTTGCTACCCTGCTACCTCTTGCAAAATAAAACTGGTGTAAGATTTGCCTGTTAACTTAAAATAAATTCGGGCGTGAAAGGATTAAGAAGTAAAGGTTGTAGCGCAGTATGAGATTATGAGATTAGCTGTAGAACCTTGAGTAAAGGTAACGTGAGAAAATGTTTGATATAAATATATAAACCGTATACAATGTGTTATCTGTTGACAGGCTTGGGGAACAGGGAAGTATGAAGGAGAAAAAATAAATAAAAGGGAATGTATGAATGGGTTGCATTTTCAAATTACAAGTACCTCGTTTGAGGTGTAAAGCATTCATTTTTGCTGTTTCTTTAGATTGAAATTTTCAAGCCTCCTGGGGTTGGGAATATATTTTAGGTTTTAGCAGTAGATCAGAAAATTACTAACAAAATAGTTTTCATCGCCTATGGGATGAAAATATTCAAAAACTTCAAATCAGGTACACGGATTTCAAAAGAGTAGTCCATTCCTAAAGTCTATCTTATTTGTCCTTCACAATCCCCACATGTCTGACGACAGGCCAGCCATATCGCGACATTGGAAGCTATTGCTAACACTCTCCGATAGCACAGAAGTATGTTTCAACACTGGACGACGAAACTTCATTGAAGTGTGAAGTGGATGAAATAAGAGTTGGAAAAACCCTTAGATTTAGTAACAAATTTTGCTCGTTATTAGGCAGGTAAATTAACAAGGCCTTTATTATAAATGCACAATTATACTTACTTACTTATGCTTACTTACTTGCCGAAAGATGCCTGCCAGAAAGATTTAGATATTCAACCTGCCAGAAAGATTAGACACTCAACCTTTTGCCAATTGGAAAACTTCCAATTCAACATCTACGTTTCAGGAATTGAAGCCTTGGGTAAACGTTACGGAAGCAACCTGATACCCGTTATTACAACGAGGATGCCCGGACAAATTTCATTACAAGTAGCGAGAAAAACATCGTAAGAGAGTGATCTAAACTATGGTCACAGTTCGCTTCTCAATAGAAAAAAAAGATTTCTTGGGACTGTTAGAGGCATACAGGCCGACACATGACAGTATGTTGAATCTTGAAATCAATGTAGAAAATATTTGCATTTTGAGAAATGAGCAGGTTAAGCAATCTTTATGGAAATTGTGCAACGTGGTGGAGTTACTAACTGATGAAGATAGCTCACTTCAATAAGTAAAAGTGTGCTCACATTTTCAAAGAGTGGTAATGTAAAGGTTTTACACCGTTCATTGAAATAATTAGCGCATTTAGAAATTCGCAACTGGCTGCTCTTGCCGGGGATTGTTTTTATAAAATTTAGGTTCTGATTTAGGATTGAGAGGTATCCAATCCTTTTACCTGACTAGTCAAATTTCTGGTCATTCATTTTATTACGGTATACAACACACGACACTACTTTTCCGCTCAAAGAACTAAAAACTGTAGCACACTGAAATCAAGTGAGTTTAATCATGAGTAAAGATGATATGAGATAATGTTTGATATGAGTATATAAACCGCATGCGGTGCGTTGTCATTGCTCCAAACCCTATAGTACAACAGTGTCCTCTGCATAATTACAGACTTCATCGGCTAGTAGCATTAATAAAATTTTAATATAAATGTTAAACAACATGGGTCCCACGAATTGTATAGAATGCTATGTTTCCGATTTAGTTCAACTTTTTTTTCCTGGTTGCAAGAAACCTAGGCAAATATAACTAAGAGTAGGTTACTGCATCCCTTCAAAGAATGAGAACGATACAGGGTGAGTAAAATTTTGCTGATTTAGAAGCGTGAAAAACATCCAAACTATGTTGAATAAAAGTTAGTTATGTTGGAAAAAGGCTAAATTTTAAATATTTTACCTGATGAAAATCGGTAATCTATTTCTATAAATACAGACGTGTTTGCTCAGAAAGCCTTATCAAAGACTTTGAGCTAGAGTGTTCAATTCAACATTCCCACAGCTGTTATCATCACACATGCTATCATTAGGGGAGGTATGCGCAAAAATATTTTAGCTTTTGAATCTCGTTTTGATTTTTGTGGCATAAAAATCAATGGCATAAAATTTAAACTCTGTCAAAACTCAAAAACATTTTGCCAAAAGGGTTTTTTACATTTCCATGCTAACTAAAATGGGCATTTGACTCTAGTTTTGACTTTTTTTCTTTGACAACAAAACTAAAACGTCTGCTACACTTGTTTCATTTCTGTTTACAGAAAAAGCCTCTGACATTGAATTTGTAATCCAAAAAGTCAAAATATGAATTTAGATAGAGTTGGACTGATGTACGCTACCAATAATATGATAGGAAGGTCATAGCAATGCTCTTCTATTATCTGGAATGATTTCTATCATAAAAATTAACTCTTTCAATGGATTTTCAAACTTAATTTGCATTTTTTTTTATAAAAAATCAACCCGTGGTTTCTAACAAGTCAGTTTCTTGTTGGCCGGTTCTTACTGTAGTTCAAACTTGATGGTAGGATTGTGGCGAAAATTCCCGTCCAACAAAAGAGAAAAGTGTTTTCCAGTCAGGCACTTATGAAGAAGTTTGGTACAACTAAAGCTTAAATAATCACAGAAGTAATGCTTTAAAAATTATAGGAAAAATTTGACGTTAGTTCGTAGTAGCTAATTCGAGTTTGACGTAATGGCCAGAAAGTTTTAATGTCCATTTTCACAAAAATCACATGAAATGAAATATTTAACCATATAAATACTTAAAACCATATTTTACTTCATGACCATACGAGTACTTAAATCAAACAGATAATAGTAAAGACAAAAAGTCAACAAGAATAAACAAGAAAGAGAAAACAATTATAAATAATCAATTAATTACCTTGGGTTTAACAGGGTCGCTATCGGAGTCCTTTTCATTTTGGTAAACAGGTTCATCAAAACCAGACGTAGACTGCAAATAAAAAAGATATGGTATCTTTCAATATTAAAGTCACTGCAAAGACAAAATGTGCTTGCCTTTATGTAAAACATGTTTTCCAGGAATCTTTCTTCTAATAAAATACTTCAAAAATTCAAGGAAAAAGTAATTAAAAACCGGATGACTCGCAAAAATCTATTTTCAAAGCTATAGATCAAATCTGGGAAATGACATGGTGCTCTAAACGATATCCGAAGAGCAAATATCAAGACTGACGAACTGTTTCTTCACTTATTTCAATTCATACCTTATACCGGGTGCCCCCAAAAAAACCTAACAACGTTATTGCAAATATATTGCAAAAACTTTATTATGAATCTTCTAATAAACACATCCAGAAGACAGGCTGATAGCATACAAACAATTTGCGACCTTGATTATAAAAATGCAAATGTAACAGCAGTAATTTTTTCATAATTACATATACATATATATATATTCTAAAGTTTCTTGCAGTGAAAACAACGTGAATCGTCATTGAAGCATTTTAGGCCTTTCAATGAAAATTGTCTCATGCATTTTGAGTCGTTAATTTTGCTTTTTTCAAATCTACATTTCAGCAAGGGCAAAATTCTTCTAAAAGTAAAAAAGGCAGTTTATTAAAACTTGTGAAATCTTTCGTTTAAAGAAAAATTGTCATTATCACTCAAGGAAAGAATGAATGAAAAAATGAATGAAAATACAAAAATATGTTTTTAATGACAACCAAAAATATTGTATACAATGCAACGAAGACGGCTTTGTTTACTTTCAGGGAAATTTTGCCTCTGCAATTTTGTTAGCTTTGAAAGGAGCAAAGACGACCGAATTGAAATCAATGACACTTTTCATTAAAAGGCCTAAAACGCTCCAATGGCGATTCACGTTGTTTTCATTGAAAAAACTTTAGGATATGTATCGCAGTTTCATCTCTCTTACATTTGCGTTTTAATAATCGAGGTCAAAAATTGTTCAAATGTTATCAAGATGTCTACTGGGTGCGTTTATAAGAAAATTCATAACCAATCTTTCGTGTTACATTTGCAAGGCAATGGAATGTCTTTTTGTGACACACAGTATACTTAATTAAATTTCTCGTTTCTAAATTCCTCCCTGTAAAACTTTAAGAACAAGAAAAAGAATTTCGAGTTTCCATTAGGAACACAATCTTATATCTAAATCACAGTCCCACAAAGCGTTGTTTTAATTTAAATTTATCTAAAAAAAGTAGAAATCTCCAAGGAGAAACGTCACTTAAATCCTTCTAAAATCTCAATTTTTATAAAAATTCCAAAAAAATAAAAAAGCGTGAATTCTCCATAAATCCCAAAATCTTGTATACTTATTTTAGAGTGATTTACCATCATATTTAGAGTGATTAGCGTAATGGATTCAAATTATTTTAATCAAATGTTCTTGAGCAACTCACTTCCTGATCAAAAAGATTTTCCCTTGCAATATTTGAAGCAGACGCTACGATTTCTTCTGTGCTCTTCTTCATGTATTCAGAATCTTCCACCTAAAAATGAAGAAAGTTATGCGGATTTAAATGAGCACAGTTTTCGGCAGACCTTTACATATGAATTTTAGTGAGGGTAAGGCAATTCGCATGCCTTGACGATTTTAGGTGTGCGATGTCGTGCGATAACAATTTTAGGCCGAAAATGAGTGTTATTTCAGGCCTCGTACACATCACTCTTGTTTTCATTTTTATCCGTTTTTGCTGCTGAAAACGAAGCTTGTTTATGTCCCCGTTCACACTGCTCCGTTTTCAAGTGAAAACGATTTGAAACGCTGTAAGATTCAAGATTTCCTTTGCGAAAAAAATGCAATCGGTCTCTTTTGAAAAGGAGAGCGTTTACAAATGTCCCGTTTTTGATGTTCACAGTGAAAATGATCCATTTTCAAAACAACCTGTTTTCATTTGGCTTCATTTTCATCAGCTTTTTTAAAATTCTCAATTTTCTTATCAAATTTATTGAAGGCAATCCCAAAAATATGTGTCCTCTGCCATTACAAAATGCAAACAGAAATGCAGTTTATATTATATTTTGTGAAGTAACAAGGTTTCATAATAGAACAAAATTTGACAATGGAAATGCCAACAATGTACCTGCCGTTGCAATTTATTCATTCTTGATAGAAACTTTATCATCAAGTTTCTTGCAACAAAAATGTGTCTTTAAATAACGTTGCTCTAAAATTGTTAATGCAAATAATGATACGGTTTCATAAAAAATTAAAGTAAAAGCAGCATTCAACAATAAAAAAAAATAAGAACGGTAATAGAAACGTAACTAACCTTTGCCAGTAAGTCAGGCAATAAATCTTGTAATTCTTGTAATTCACTGTCATTTGATTCATCATTCTTCTTAGGCTTTTCCGACAAATCCTTAATGCGTAAACGAATAACCTTGATTGCCTTATTAAAATATTCAATAGATTTTCCGTAATGTCTTTCAAATGAGTACGCCAGTCCTAAATTGTAACATCTAATATTGTATTAAGAAAAAACACATTAAATAGAAGAGAAGTAAACACGCCACGAAACGTTGATATAATTTATGTTTTCGATTAAATTTTGAATAGAACTGCGATGAAACATTCCAAACTATGAGTGCACTCATCTTAAATAAGCGTAAATTTCCAACTTCCTCTTAGTACCTAGCAATTAGCTTTATACACAAATTAAACATTTTGCAATGGCACAACTCTAAGGTGATATTCTTGCACACTTGTGAAATCAATTTATCAAAAGGATTCTTGACTATTTTTTGTGTGTTTCTAGTATCCGGTAATATCTCTTCAAATTTTTCAAAACTTTGCATTAGCAAATTGGCGCTAAAAGAAAACAACTCACTAATAAGATAAACTCCGGTTACCTCTTTCACATTTGGGAACAAGTTGCAAATCGCTTATACAAACATTAAGCAAACTTCTTTGGAGTTAGCAAAGGCAAACCAATTTCTTGGCTGCATTTCACTAGCAAGAAGACTTTGGACTCTTCCCCATTTGCAAACAAAAATAACTTAAGTCTGGTCTCCACATAGTCGCTAAATATCGTAGGAATAATTCTTGCAACACCTGCTTGTGACAAATGGAAACTGCTTTCTCAAGTCCTTGCAACACTGGCGACAGGCCAGAAACACTAATAGCTTGTGTTCTTGCTCCTTTGTTAAATAATTAATTTCTGCATCAGCCATGTTTTTCAAAACTTTTGAAAAATGAAAACGAATAACATGCAGTACAAAAATTTTGTTGAAAGCCTAGTTTTATACAAAGCAAAGCTTCACGAGAAGTGCAAAAATAAATATGACAACCAGTATTACGAGAAATCTCTAAAAAAAAGAAAACAATTTTACGATGAAAGTCTTGATATTGCCCTCTTTTCAAAGGTACAGTGCTGAAAATTTTCAAACAAAATGTTTCTTTTGTGATCAGAAAGATACGGTTTCAAATCGTACTCAGGCTCAAACTTTAGAACTGGATAGAAAAGTTCGTGATGCAGCAATTCAGCTTTGCGAAGAGAAACTTTTGGCGAAATTAAGTGAGGGGAATATGCAGTTGAAGCTCTGTACCATGAAAACTGACTGGTTGCTCTTTACAACAGCCTATGAGAGTTAAATGAGTCATGCCTATTTCCAGCTGAGGTTTTAGATTATCTTAGAGGCTCTATTGAATCTTCAGAAAAACATCCCAGTTTTTAAGCTGACCAATGTTAAAAGTCTGTATGCACAACACATGCAATAATATGGTGCGTCAGATATTTTCATTAACAAAATTCATGCTCCCCGCTTGAAAGAAAAACACTACAGCATATTCCAGAGCTAATAACGGACGAGATATTCTACTTACCTTTAAAAATGAGATTGGATCTGCGGTTTATCAGGCATGTACACAGAGCTACGAAGAGGACGGAATATGTTTATCATCTGCTGGTAAAATTATCTGAAATCAGATATTTCAGCATCATAAACTTGACGATAAATATATTATGTCAAACGGCTGTAGAGAAAATTCGGTTCCCAAGTCTCTTGTTTCACTCTTGAATATGATCATTGGAGGATAATGTAGCAATGGAGGCAAATAGAATTTCTCCGTCAATATCACAACTCATTAGATTTAACGTAGCCAAACATAAGAGACGACAACCTGTGGAAATTGAAATGACCCGTCATAGAAAAGAACAAGAGACACCGTTTCCGTTATACGCCGGATTACTATTACATTCAAAGACTCCAAAGAAAGGTCTGGTAGACGTTTTTGCACAAAAAATGGTTTGTGTGTGTCATATGATAGAGTGCAAAGCTTAGAGCTTGCAATAACCAAGCAACTCTGCATGAAATTAGACTTCCTACACAAGTCATAATTTGGCAAAAGATATTTGGATTAACGCCAACTACGACTTGCTCTTGTGCTTCTAATAGCCTTGCTATGAATCTTTCAGCTCCGTGGGATATACCAGCTGAACCAAGAAAGCCCGGTACGGTGTTCTGGAAATTGCAAACATTTTCAACTTTGGGTCAATTTCCTTTGCGAAACTTAGAAGCGGATTACAGTAATCGCGAGCAGTTGCTGGAGATGAAAGACGAGAGGAGTTGAAATGAAAGCAGTAGCTGAAATTATCAAATTGAAAAAGATGTGCAAAATTGAGATGAAAAACTAATGTAGTAGATAATTACTGCGTCAGGTACAAAATTCCTTTCCTCTGTGCTTATATAACTGCTTATATAACTTTTCTTAGAAAGTACAATTTTTGTTTTTCTTCGTGCAAATTCCAATTGCTCACATGTGCGAAGACGACAACCAAATTTCAAAATTCCATTCACTGTTATGTTGTTTCCTTCCAAGACCAATGCTACAATAAAATTCCATGAGTTCAAGCAACTCGGATAAAAGCAAAACAGTACATCTTCCCAGAACCAGTCGGTGCATCACGCACAAAGATTTTTTCTTCTTCTTCGCTTTTTAAATAGCACTCTCTCTAGAAGCTAAAAATAGATTATGAAGTCAGCGCGCAAAGCAGTATGGGATCGAAATGCGGACAAATTTTGAAGAAAGATTCCAATGCCATCAGCCTGAGGCGGGTTGATTATTTATTCCATGTCTCGAAATTAGGTTGACATTGCTAATCCTACACCTAATCCTAACCCATACTAATAAGTCTCAAAATCCAACCTAAGCCAGAGCTATGGCATACTTCTCTTGCCTTATAGGCCCTTCGTATTTTGCAAAATGAAATTGAAATGGGAAGTTGTACCTGAGTTGCTTTGAGTGAGTTAGTGGCGGTGATATTTAGTTATGGCAAAAAGGAAAGCGACGATGCATTGTTGTTGGGGAACCTGTAAGTCAGACTCCAGATATGAAGAGAGATTGCCAGAAGGTACGTTTTTTATTCGTTTTCCAAAACCAGGAAAGATTAACGAGAAGATGACTGAGTGGGAGAAAGGTCAAGCCAGGATCAAAACTGAGAAGGCCAAACAGTGGCAGTTTAGTTGTGGACGAAAGGAATTTCATAAACTTGAGCAGATATCCAAAGACACATACATTTGTTCTTTGCACATTATTGGCTCAAAAGGGCCAACAGATGACAGCCCCAACCCAATATTAGCAACATAAACTGAGGAAGAAGCTCAAAGAAGAGCGTCAAAAAAGAGAACAAAAACCTCGAGACAGAGAGCACAATCCTTCGCAGCAGACGATTGGCAAAAAGAAGAAATTGGCACCTGATAGTGTCGGAGCAGCAGCAGCAAATGTTGGTATAACAATATATGACAATGAAGATTCGTAAAAACGAGACGGAGACTGTTCTAAATGTTAATGTCAATGACAAGGCTTGTCAGACAGTTTATGATAAATTTATATTGGCAGCAAAGGTGGAATCAATAATTTTGAAAAACCATGCAAAGGTTGCATCTCAATGTGCCCAACTTAACACCACTGATTTTTTTCATCATCTCAGAGCAACATGGATCCTTAGTTTATTTTAAAGGACACAAAGAAAACAAAATTTTTTACAGGGCTATTTTCAAATGAATTTGAAGCACTTTTCAATTTTCTTGGCCCTGCTAAATATAAGCTAAACTACTGGGATTCCAAAGGAGAAGAAAAATCCACCAAGAAAGAGAAATCAGGCCAGTCACATCGCTTCACTGTTAAAGAAGAACTCTTCATCACCCTTCTCAGGCTATGCAGAGGATTTTCCCAACAAGACATTGCCTACATGTATGGTACGTCTGTGCATCTTATCAGTAAGATTTTCATAACATGGATTCAATTCATGTTCCTCCATTTTCAAAACATGAAATATGACAAGTTTCCCAGTAAAGAAACATTAAAGGGCTCTCTTCCTAAGGTGATGAAACGCTTCAAGAGAATTCGTTGCTCTGTTGACTGTACATAATTTTTTTGCCAGGCACCAAGAGATTATGGACATCAAGGGAATGTGTTCTCTTCGTACAAGCATCATACAACATTCAAGTGCTTGATTGCTGTTACACCAAAAGGGGCTGCTTGTTTTGTATCTGACCTCTTTGAGGGGAGCATTAGTGAACAGGAAATATTTAAGAGGAGTGGAATACTTGAGCATATTGAAGCCGAGGATGTTATTCTTGTTGACAAGGGATTCAATGTTCAAGATCTGCTGCTGCCCAAACAAGCAACCATCAAAATCCCTGCATTTCTTGGAAAAAGAGAAAGATTTACCAAGGAAGAAGAGATGGAAAACAAAAGAATAGCAAAGGCTCGCATACATGTTGAACGCTATAATGAAAGACTAAAAAAGTTCAGGCTAATCAGCAAAATCATACCTTTAAGTTTAACTCCAATTGCTTCTCAGATTGTTTTTGTTGCTTGTTGTTTAGTTAATTTTCAACCATGTCTTTGCACATAATATATAGCATTAAGATATGATGATGGAAGAAAGAAATCAAATTGAGGTTTAATATCTAGTAAATTGTGGATTTTCTTAATATTAACATAAAGTGCTTTAATTTCTTAGCTGGGACACCTCTGGGTATTTGTTAGGTGTTTCCCATTGCCACAAATATGCGAATAAAGCTTGATTTTATGCACTAGACTTGAAATAAAATCTTTTTTTTCAATGGCGTCGGAGCGAGCAGTCACGTTTTTCGCAGCTCCGTGAAAACCATTTTTGGTAGGGAAATGCTGGAATGAAAATGGATAAATAAGAAGCATATAATAAACATTAATGGATAAATAAGTGTTTTAAATCGAATTCAAATATAGTATTGGGATTTATTTTGCTGTGATTTATGCTTGGTTTGTGATATGGTTAAACCACGTGCTGAAAATTCAACGACCATGGAGCTCTCTGATGATTTTATAAAATACTTAGACAGTCGCTTTGACCAACTGCTGATGCGCCTAGCTACGAAGGACGATGTAACTGATATGAAAAATGATGTAGCAACGTTGATTAAGAGAGTTGAAGACCAATGCGACAAAATTGACCTGCTAAATACCCAAGTTACAAAACAAGGTGAGAAAATCGATGTCCTCGAAGCCCGCGTAGCCATGTTGGAAGGTCATGTGAGACAGTTGCAAATATCTCACGAAAGTCAGGAACAGTACTCGAGAAGATTGTGTCTTCGAATTAATAGAATAGATCTACCCAAAAATGGCGATCATGAAACGGCTGACCAGTGCCTGGAAAAGGTGAAAAAAGTTTTTGATGAAATTGAGGTCAAGGTGCCTGATGCTGTCATAGATAGAGCCCATCGTATTGGGCCTAAGAAGACCGTAGAAGGGGAATCCAGGCAGCAAATGATTGTGCGATTTACCACATGGAGGCACAGATCAGAATTTTACAGGCACGTAAAAAGGCCAAGAAAGTGAAGATTAACCTTGATCTCACTAAGAGAAGGTTAGACCTGCTGATTTTGGCAAATTCGATCTTGAAGGATCATCCAGAGACAGACAGAGAGAGTTATGCATTTGCAGACATTAATTGTAGGCTACGTGCTAAGATTGGAGAAGAGTACAGTTTCTTTGATTCTGAAGACGAACTCAGACATTTATTGAAGGAAGAGGAAGTTGATGAAAACGCATGAGTATCTTAAATATTATTGAACACGTTGAATTTGGGTAATTTTAGTAGTCCTGTATTTATTTACATATTAGTTCCCCCTGGCCCTAAGTAAGTGGTTGACTTTGTGTGTTGTTTGAAAGTTATCTTTCTCACATCAATATTGAATTAAAGCTTTCAAAGTAATGATTAAGTTATTCATTCAAAAGACTGCATTTCCAGCATTTCCCATCCCATCAGCGCCTGCATTTATTACTCTTGTCCTCTCGGGACAATGTATTTGTTATTGTTGTATTGTCCTTTAACTAACTACTTATTTGATTTTATTGTTTTTGTTTTCGTATCAACTTGTTTTTCGCTTTATCCCCATCGCTGCTAAACAGGTATCAAAAGTCTTAAGTTTATCAATAGGCTAATAAATTCCATTGTTATCCAAACAAAGCATGGCCAAAGAGATCTCTCTTGGAACAAATGCCCGTAGGAATTACTGAATGGCGTGCAGGAATTGCATGTTACAAGTACTGTTTCAAATTACATGCTCAATTGCGCGTACCTGTTTTTGAACTTTCATCCGCTGTATGTTATTCTTTTGCCTATTTGTACCTATTCATCTTCATTTCAGTTCTAACAGTACCTTGTTCCGTCCATTTTACCTCACTGTTTTCCTTTTTAGCAGCTAATGGCATTGATATCCCCTGGGTCTATGTTACTTCTACGGAGAATTCCGAATTACAGGATCCCATCCGGAACTTTGTCAAATTAACGTCGTATGTCCTCGTTACAGAATCTTTTCTGGTTTTCCTTTTGTTCGATCTACTCAAAACTAATACATACCTCCTCGTGGAATGTCCAGCTCACCGAAGAAAAATTCTGGTGGTTTTGCATCACTCATTGTATGCCTTACTAATAAATAAGTTCGTTGGATACTTGGCTGTAAATT
>JAYJMH010054525.1:0-13080 GCA_036873815.1 Phacellophora camtschatica | reverse complement strand
ACTCTCGATGCACAAATAATATCAAACTAGGTATCAACTTTTAAGTTGACTACCGAGAAATATTTTAAAAATTCTTTCGAATACATTTGAGTTAAACTCGCAGCGCTAGCCTTGATCAAAGCTGTTACCTTTTTTGGGACACCCGGTGTACAATTTTAAAAGTACAAGAAAACAAAATATATTGTCACAAGAGTAATATTATTTGTATGCTTTATAATTTTTTTTGGCTTCGTTGATCGTTCAAAACAATGTTGCAAGAATTTGGGAAATTAAAAATGCAAATCATTGGCACCATTACTCAAGCATTGTAAATTTGTTCTTAAAATTTTACGTCATATTTGATTATACATACAAATATACAAACAAATCAGTTTAGTATCTATTGTAGGAAAATTGATATTCAAGCATTTTATTCAAATGTTGAAGCATTTTTAAAATTCCTGGAATATGGAATACTTGTTGCAAAAACTTTGGAAAGAGGAATTACAGAAAACTTCGAAAAAATTTCAAATGCGGAGGAGCAGTTACAACGGCCTCTTTTGTTGTTGGAGTTTCTTATTTCTATTGTTTGTTGTTGTTTACAATGCGACCACCGAGAAAGACGACACCACATATTTTGGGCCTAATTCTGCGGCAGATTGTAGCTAGTACAAATCACATTCGCTTCACAATCTCTCGCTCGAAAGAAGTTAAAAAGAAAAAGAAGCAGTTGAGGGTGTGTTTTTTGAATTTTGAAAGTGTCTGAATTTGTTCTCTAGTTTGATTTTGAAATGCTAATTGTGTTTGTGTTCCTAAACATTTTCACTTTTTTTTTATTTTCGTTCGTTTCTGTCTGCTCTGTGGTGCAAACACGAATAGAACAGGTGTAAGTTAATTTATTTATTATTAATTACTTAGCTTCAACCGCGTCAGTTTGAATCATTCATATATTTTCACGTTTTTAACATAATAAACAAGACGAGAAACGGCCAAACCGAATGGAATTTAAAAGATTTCTTGAATACTCAATAGCTCGATGAAAGATGGGATGTCGACTATCTGTGATTTGCTAAAATGTTTTCAAATCCAGTATTTTAAATAATTTGCTGATTTTGCAAGATTTTGCACAATTTTGTAAGTTGCTTATTTCACACAATCAGCAATCAAAAGAAAGATCAGCAATTATATTCTTGTCCATCCTCTATCAATTGTACATCACTCAGCACAGTCAGCATTTATTATATATATATATATGGTCACGTCAGCATTTGCAAATAACTGATTAAAATTTGATTGCACGATTTCTTCATAAAGGCATGTACCCACCAATGCTGACAGCAGTACTAAATATATTTTTTTCCGTTACATCTTATGAGAGTTATGTGTCATAAAAAAACTACCATTTCTACACACATTTTTCCATTGTAGGAAAGCACTTTATGAGAAAGAAATTTGACTTCAGATTGAAAATACAAACACTAATAAAGCATGACAAAAAAGTGCACAGTTGATTTTTTGAATCATAAAATTGGTTCTGTTCACCAAATCTTTTGTCTAAAATATCAATTGTTAGCATGTCATAAGTTAGTTAAAAATGTTAATTTGTATTTTTAATTGTGTGAAAACTTAAAGTCTTGATTCACAGATATAAAGTTGTGGGAATCCTTCTTTGTCCATTACTATAGAAATTTGATAAATGTTTTTCAGCGTTTTTGGGCTGAGATTGAAACATTTTCTAAATCATTTATATTGTAAGCACAAGCCTAAAAAAATCGTCAACAATTTTTTTTATCTTAGTTTAGGTCTCTGACGTAAAGATATACAACTTTAATCATTGTAATCAGTGTACACCACAATTTATAGTAGCCTTTCAAAGATTATTCGTTTTGTTGATGCACTCAGTATTATGTTGCTAAAATACTTAAAATACTTTTTAAAGTACTTTTTAAAATACTTTTTATCTCCTGCTGTTTCCTTTAGGCCTACTCTCTTTTCAAATTGCTTTGTTATTTTCAGTGCACAATTTGGGTCTAAATTTTCATGTGAAATCTCACATCCATACAGGAAAGTTAACAGATGGCAAGGCCATTTGGAAAGTCAGGACCATCAACGAGGGGACAACCAAGTCAATTACCCTATGTCAATTCTCAATCAATTTTTTATATGCATAGAGCGGATAACATGAAGTGTTTTGGAAAGATTTTCTGAATTGTATTGTTCAATCTCCTGGTGTCTTGTCAAAATCCAAATCATTATAAAATAAAATTCATGAAATTCGACCTTATCATCCACACCAATATTATAAGGGGGCAAATTTACCACAAAGTAGAAATATATTATTGCAGCTTTTTTGTTTTGAAATATGTCTATTTTTTCATTCAAAATTCATTCATTCAACATTCGAAAACATTGATATCACTGAGGTCAGACATTGACTTCATGCTTTGAAAAGAAATGAAAAGCCTTTTATTCAAACTGCGAAAAATGATGTGTGAAAACTGAAAACACATGAAAACTGAAAAGTCTTTGATTTGCAAGAGTCTTTGACATGGTTGCAGGAATCTCTATGTCCATGTGCTCTCAAACTTCTTAAAGTTGATCAACATTTTTCAGTGTTTTCGAGATTTTGTGAAATGGACATTTTTTTGAAAATCACTTATAACGAAAGAACAAGTGTCGAAAAAAATCGCCAAAAATTATTTTTAGCTAGTTTAGCCTTTTTGACGTGAATATCAACTTTAATCACTGTGATCTGTACAGTACACAATTTTTGGTAGCTTGTCAAAGATGTTCCGCATTTTTTGGTGCACCTGGTAGAATCAGAAACACATAAACTAAATAAATGGTTCCTTGATAACTCCATACTACTGAATGGAGACAAATATAAATTTATGGTTTTGGAATCTCCTGACATTCTGAAAAAATTATTGAAAACCACTATGTGAAAAGTAGCAACCAAGAAAAATTACTTGGCGGTAACATTAGACAACAATCTTAGATTTGATCATGCTTTTTCACGAATTGCACCCTACATACAAAAAAATACTTCTCGTGAAAACATTCAGCACTGGATACTTTAATTACTGTCCTCTGATATGGATGTTTTGTAGCTGTAAAGTAAAGGACCTTATGAATCGTATCCATAAAGGATAATGACTATGACTCAAATTTTGAAGAACTTATAAGAAAAGGTCAAGCAACAATAATTCATCAAACAATTCAACAATAACAACAACAAAACGTCAAACGATTAGCAACACAAATCCTGAATTCATGAAACGAATCTTCAAATTTAATAATGCACTGTATACTCTGAGAAGTGACAAAATCATCTCAAAGATACCCAATCTGGTCGCTTATGGTACTAAAACAATTTTGTGTAGATGTAGTCAAATATGGAACAATATTTCGAATGAGATAAGAATGGTAAGCAATGTGGAACATTTGAAAACACAAATAATACATTTTACCATTGCCGACTTCACATAATTACCATATATTCACAATGTAGGTTATATCTCATAATTATCAATTATCTATGTATGGTAGATATTTTATATTCGTAATACTCGATTGTTATTAAACCGAAGGATTGATTATCTTCATGATCATTTTAGAAATGCGTGGTTGGTATGTTGGTATTAACTAGCTTTAGATTAGCAATATACTTTTACAACTGTAAATAAAATGATGGGGAAAAAGCTTTGAACGTTTAGAGATACAGTGCAGGTGTGAAAAGAAATAGTTTTTTCGTAATACATCACTTTTAACGAAAATCTGCCCTTTTAGCAATTTTCCAAAAGTTCAAGATATTAATTTTTTGACTTGAGACTCAGATTGGGAATGAAAAAGTTAGTCAATTTAGAGTTTTCATCATTTTTCCCCTAACTACAAATTGAAAGATTATAAGGGATTTGACCTTAAAATTGTCTCCGGGTGAAAAATTTCACCCTAATCGTTTTTCACGGTCAAATCCCTTATAAATTCTCAAACTCTTTAAATTATTGCGTTGAAATGGTGTACTACTCCATAGTCCATGATTACTCTAATGGCAGTTAAGGTCTCTGTCCAGAAAATATGTTTCCAAGACGTGACAATGACCATGTGGATTCTCTCAAACAGAAAATATGAGATCATCTCGAAACAATCAAAGATATTCATTGAGATAAAAGAAGGAAAAAACACATGACGTCAATTTCTAACCACACGGTGCCAAATTAAAACACGAGGATTCGAGTGTCTGGGAGAGAAGCTTTGTGCCCTTTGTGTCAATGAATAATGTATCTTCCAACAATGGTTTAGAAACCTAAAAGTGTGCTGTAGGTTTATGATTAGTCAGTGAAAAATGTTCGTAGAAGTCCATGTTCACACATGTTCCGCTGCGAAACTAAAGTAGAAGAAGCTAGGAGGTGGTAGGCAATACCTGTTTTTTATTTTTATGGCAGTTTTCTTTGAACATTTTTGTCGAATTATTGGAAATGGCAGGCTCGTGCTTCGAAGCACGAAGTAACATAAAACAAATTTGGTTCTACTCTTTTTCAGATACGTGCAGAATGCATAAATATTTTCAAAGTGCTCCATCGTTCTGAGCTAGTTTACAGGTCGTGATGTATAGCCACCTACCACCTTACCAGTCAACCGACCACACCGACCAAATATACAAGCTTTTAAATGGAACTAAATTGAATTTCCAATAAGCTACTAGTCTGGTTTCAGTATTTTTTTTTTTGGGGGGGGTGGGGGAGGATTACGCTGAGCCGTTCAACAAAACGGAACCATTTGCAACATCTCTCCAGTTATCACTATGTATTCGATAGTTTATTTGTTGGTCTTAATTTGCTAGTCTATCTGAGCTATCTGATTTTTCCAACAAGAGGTATTTTTGCCAGAGTCTTTTTACCCCTTCGAATAATGAATCGTAAACTTTTGCTAAGTTCAACACCCATTAAAATCTTAATATTTTTAATGTGGCACCACATGGTCGGTGATCAGTGGTTTTACACCACGCTAGTTTACAGACAACTACAAATGATAGCTTAGGTAAAAGGTAACAGTCTTGGGCTGATCGGATTCAACATTATATTTCAAAGAGCAACATTGTTTGCCATTGTTTGATTCTTTTTTTTAGCTTGGAGTTCAGGAAACGCTGCGCAGCATGCCTGTTTTATCATTGACTTATTGACAAACAACATTAACCGGGCTTTTTTTGGTCTCAAACTTCTGCCAAAATTGCTGATATTTTTAGAGAAGAAAATAAAAGTGACTCAGCTGATATTTTTGGGGCATGATCATATGAAATATTTGGGGCATGATTTACGCGAAAACTGAATTAAATCTTTGTGCGCATGGTTACTAAATTTGAATGGAGCCAGACTTTCAGAAGCGTTTTCTTCAAAAGTTCCACTTTCAAAACGGTTTTTTTTATTTCTCTTTTTTGGTTAAAATCGAAAGTCCTTTTTATGTAAATGGCATATAAAAGCTCAATCAAACAGGTGTTTGTTTTATCAAAACACATCCGTGCAATCACAGCTATTATTCCTGTTACAATTTGCTAGGACACAATCTGAGAACGAGCCTAAACATTTCAGGATAAGGGAGAGGGTTAATCACCCTAACGTTGCATATCTTTCTTGTATTTTCAGTTGAATTTAAAACTCCTAATTCAAGTCATGGAAGTGAAAAGAATGAAAGGCCAACCACCTGGACTTGATGCTGCTTACAACGACTTTTGGGAAGAATGCCAGTGTATTGATTCTGAACATGATCATGAGTATGCTTTTTCAGATGTCAAGGGAAGATATGATGCAACAGTTGGTTAGTAACGTTTTATGAACATTTGGCAACATTATTTAGGATTTTAGGACAGCAGTTGTTTTCTTCTCGTTTCCCTAGTCTATTTGTTGTTGTTGTTGTTGTAGTGTTGTTGTAGTGTTGTTGTTTTGTAGTGTTGTTCATTTTATTTCATCTTTTATACTGGGTGACCCAAAGTGAAATTTCGGCGTTTAAAAAATCACAAAATAGAGCCTGTAACCAATGAACCTCGTTTTTGCAATACCATGTACACAATAGGATAAATTCAACGTTACGTCATCATTTGTTTGTATTTTGAACACAGAAGCAGCTTATAGAATTAATTTCATTTTTTCCATGTTAGCTGAAAAAGACATTGTGAATTTCGTAATAAAATCAAGTTTTTGGTGATTTTTCAAACACCACAATTTCATTTTGGGTAATCCGGTACATTGTAATTTGTATGTAATTTGATAAATTGAGAATTTAAAATGAACTCATGCGAGATTAAATCAAGAGGAGCTGAGGACAATAACAAGTGATTTGTTATACTCTATTGGCATGTCTAATTGCCTGAGAAATTGAACTCTTTTTGCTGTGTGGCTATATCTAATTTTTCGACTTTGTTGTGTTCAGTGTTTGTTTTTGCATTACTCGCATTTGTAATTTTTATAAAAATCTACAACTCGTTTTATGATTTATGATTCATTTGTTATCAAGGACTTCTTAAAAAAGAATAAACCTTAAATTATCATCTATTTATTTCAGATGAAGAAAATGATGATTTAGACTGGCTTCATGATATTGGGTTTGCCTGTGTTGTCATGAAATATAAGAGTATGTCTTTTGTTCAGTTAGATATTTACTGCATTCAATAAAACTCGTTTCAGGAGGTATATTTTGACGTAAATGCCCTTGATACTTGTCTCCACTTTTCTGTGTTTTTAAGAGGGCCACATAGATTTAACGTCCGCGGGCTATCCCTAGATGGATGAAAAATTTTAGCCGTTCTTAAAGTGGACATTTCAAAAACTTTTTAAGAACGAAGGGTACAATTGTTATTTGTCATATATCCGAGCATAACCCCACGAACGCTAATTAAAATATGGTCTAGTAAGTCAACTTTCTGTTGACTCTCTGAAGATTCCAAAATACAAAACGCTACATTCTGGTGCGATTTGAATGATACAAATCATTTTTAAAATGGTGGAACAGATTACCATAACTCTTGCCAAAAAATTGGAGGTGTTTACTCTGGATATTATCAGAAAAATATTTCTGGGAACGAGGCTCATTGAATCTACAAAATGTCGTTAGTCTTAATCTGTTTTGATCTAAAATATGAACTACGTCCTGAAGGGTATGGAGGTTGCATATAATATAATGTTCGCAAGAGGACAGTTTTCCCACTTATGTCTCAAAACCCAACTATTTTTCTGTAATTTTAGCAATCTTTTTAAGTTTAATTTTTTAAATTCCATTTTATAGAAAAATTACAATATTTTTACATCATTGCGATTGTTCAAAAACACTTTATTTTCTGCACTGAGCCTTTGAGACAAACGAAAAAGGTAAATGGATAAAATTAGGTGATATGCTTCCATTTTTAACCCCAGGGGAAGGCAGTACCATCTAACGTGGATTGGAGGGGCGTGTCTGAAGAAATCCTGAGCTGGTCCAAAAATATAATGGAAGGAAAATGTATATCCAAAAATATTACAGTATGGCGCCTATTATGATGCAATTTTGCTGCCAATAACATATTTGTATTTACATTTCTATGCTATTTATTAATATTTTACCCAAAATATATAGATTTCGAATTTTTAGAGCTAAAATTATAATTTTTGATGAAAAAATTTTCAGACCCAAAAATTTATTTATAGAATCAAAATCCTAGACCAAAAAATATAGGACACGCCTCCCTACCCCAGTCAGGTGGTACTGCCACCCTATGCTTTTAACAGTACACCAGTCACGTTTAACTTTAGGGCATCCGTCCCTCCTGTATCTTTATTTCATTTTAAATCTCTTAATATTTTTTATCAAGTTTGATTGAGAATACACGAAAATCTACAATATAAGTTAAATTGGATTTAAGCTAATTTGCTAGTAAAAGTAATGCTATTGGACATTGAAAGTCACGCTGAATTGATAGACAGGCATTTAATAACACGAAATCTTTGCAATTCGTAACAGAATGACTTCTGCTAAAATTTTGAAATCACATTTACATTTTGCAGATGATACAGAAATTGACCCAGAGGACAAAGAAATACAATCATTGACTTCAACGTTAACTCGAAAACAATCCGAAACGGTAAGAAAACGAATACGATCTGTGAACGAAACGTTGAAGAGGAAGCGAAAGGAATCAGCTACCACGTCGCGTCGTCCCGACGTGAGAAATTTATTTCCCACCAAAACTCGTGGAGAAGCATCACGTGACATCAATGCAAGTAGAAATAAGAGCACGGAAGTCACAGGACCAGAAGGAAATGGTAGTGCCCAGCAAAACAAAAAAGATGCAGTTAAAATTTATTCTAGTTTCAATGACGAATCATCGCTGGGTGACCATAGTCCTGCAGATATTATAGACCAGGCAAGAACGACAAACCATGGCCCTTTCATTACAAAAAGTCATACAAACCCTCTTGATTTGAACTACAATATATTTTATCAACCAAGCGATGGCAGTGAAATAAAAAGAAGCCCCCAAGTTACTAAAAAAATGAGGCCTCCTCTGGAAAAACGATCTATCAGCGAAGGCCTATATGTGATTTCTGGGAAGGATGAACCAAACACCGAAACTCCATCACCAATGAGACTGGACAAAAGAGGTAGCGAAGAAAGCCCCCCATTGCATTCAAGAGGTAATCAAATATTTTTGATATTATATTTTAGTTGTGATATGAATCAAGAAGATGCAGTGTATATAATCATGTTCATGTAACACAGTTCAACACCGTTATCTCGAACTCCCTTAACTCGAAATCCTGGTTATCCCAAACTGTTTTGTATATCCCTTGAGAGCTTTTAGCGTTGATTTAGCTTCTGTTGTCTCGAATACTCGTTTTCCTGTAGAGATCAAGATAACGGGGTTCAACTGTATATGCATTCTCGTTATTATAAAGGTGTGGTTGCGTGAATATCGTGTGTTTTTCATCATATTTTAGCAATTTTTACAGCTGAAGACTGTAGTAGATGGCTATTTGTTTGGCGAATTTATTAGCCATTGGTAATTAATGTGATATTGTTTATTTCACAACTTGAATGTACCTAATAATGCTATTATAATTTTTTACGTTTAGATTTAAGAAATTTGAACCATCCCCAAGTTTCTCAGAAAGAGTTGTGACTTAACTGGTATGGTCATAGCTTTTTAAGATTGCTAAAAAAGTGAAACAGAGAAGCTTAAAAAATCTAATGTACGTCCGCAAAAACTGTTTTCTATGTTAATTTTTTTTTCTAGTGTCTCCAAACTCGAAAACCCACATGCCAGCTCGAAAACAACAATCTACGTTTGCAGATTCAGAATCAATTTGTCGGATATATGGTCTGACTCCAAAGAGTCGTGGTAATTCGAGGCACAAGAGTGCGGAGGACCTACTGAGGATCAGTCACTCACCTAATGAATTAAAACATGAGTTGTTGCATGGCGAAAAGACGCAACATTCTAATGTAAATAATGGTGGTACGTCGGTTGAAGAAGAGGCGACACTGGTGAGGATATAAATTCTAACTTATTATTTTCATACGTTACGTGTTTGTGAGCGGGCCCGCAGAATATTCTTAATAACAATACGGTTAATAGTAACTTGCTGAAAAACAGGCTGTCCTGTATTGTTCTAGTATTTTTGTCATGACCACGAAATTCATGCATAACTGCGTCCACACGCCTGTTCATCAATCAGAGAGGATAATTCCGCGAAATTAAGTATAGTTTTTAAAAAACCAACAAGTATCCATGCAGAATTAACCGTCAATTTTTTAAATACAAACAATCTACCACAACCCAATGTTATGTTTCAGTTTGTTGCATACCGTAATTCCTCGAATCAGCCTCCTGGGGGCTAAATAATTTAATACTTTTTAGGTGGGTGCTGATTCGAAGGGGGCTTATTAAAACCTGCTGGGTAGCTAAGCAGAAAAAGTACCAAAATACACATATAAATACAAAATTTCCTTAATAAAATGTAAAATAACATGCTTAATGCAATTATAATTTGGGCGTGGGGCTTATTCGAGGGTCGGGGCTTATTAAAAATTATCAGCTCTAGGGTGGGGGCTTATTCGATGGGGGTATTCAAGGGAGGGGAGCTAATTCGAGGATTGACGGTAGCGTTGTTGTTTATTCGATAATTTTATACGACATGCGGAAGTATGTCCCTTATCTTCATTAGATTGCAAGTGCAATTTTACAGAAAAGTGGGTGCAATTTTGGGTGCAATTTTTAAAGCAAAAATGGCACGTCCCTGTCAGAAAATACGTAGATTTACCCCCCCCCCCACGAACCTACGAATTATTCGCTACAATAAACCGTTGTTTTTCATCATTGTTAATTTATAGTGATTTCACTTCGAAGGTTGGAGCAGAGGTGCAGAGAAATGTGAATATTTTATCCCGAAGTCAGTTTAATATCGATATAAGCAAAAAATGTTTATTTAGTATATTTATACAGTTTAAACTGTTTAAATATTCATAATAAAATTGCATTGTTTGTCCATAGAACATTGGCACTGAACCAAATGGAAAAGTTCCCTTGATGTCGTCTTTTAGTGGTGAAGTTTTTCCACCTCTTCCAGTAAGTGTCAATTTTGTCAACTCACCAATGGAGGTTTATCAAAATTTTGAGATATTGCATTTACAATTTTTGAATTGGATGCGAACGAAGTTTAGTCCATTAACCAATTTCTACGTATATTTTTGTTGAAATTATTCATTTAATCTTCATTGTTCATTGTTGTCCGATTACTGTCCAGTTTAACGGAGGTCATCCGGTCGGTATTTGTAAACTGTCAGCATCTAAACTGGTTAGGTAATAGAAATATGTGTTGAAAAATTTGTGCTGAAAAGGTCATTTTTAAAGTTAATGTCGCGTTGCTGATCGGGTAATTAAAAGAATAAACAAGAATACAAATGAGACGAGCTTCAGTTATTTTGGTAAACACTAAAATTCATCACTTGATAGCAATCTAAATCTTTTTGTTCGAGGAAGAAAGAATTATCTTGAAGCATAAAAGTTTGGTAATTATTAAACAGCAGATCTTTTGTGAGTTATTTCATGTTAACATCTAGCTAGTCACATCAATGACAGTGTGCCTTTAAATAGAAATGTGCGCTGATGAGATCATGCATTTTGAGGCATAAATTGTGCAAGTTAAGGTATGTTTTTCGCTCTGCAGACTGATATTTAGCTGACAAAAAGGGGGGGGGGCGAAGAACAACCGCCGTGACTTTGGTGAGGTTGTCCTAACCTCCCCAATCGTTAGGAGTTATTTGATTTCATGCTTGTATTATTTATTCTTTGTGTTACTCACTATGTGAAGGAAATGTTATAAATATTAAAAATCTTATCTAAATCTAACTATAAATGTTATGAAAATCTTTTTTTCTTCAATAGAATTTTTCTTTGGAACCCGAAAGACTTGGGTTAACGCACGTCTCAGATCTTTCAGAACCTGACATGGTGAAAGTGAGGTCATTGGCATTAATAGAGTTAACAGCTTTATTCGACAACTTTGAAATACCGGTAAATCGACAAAAACACTTTTCAAGGTTAAAACAAAAAGGTATGTCTGTACTGTTACTGTTTTCATAACATGATACATGTTGGTTTCTCTTAAAAGGAGAGTTACTGTTACTTCAACCAAGAAGATCTTCCAATTGTTTACCTTTTCAAACTGTCTTAGCTAAGATAAAATGTTTTCTTTGTAGAGTATGAGTAACTATTTTGATTACATCATAACTATTGTTAACTTTCTTTTAAAAGCAAGAGTAACTGTTCCTACTGTTCATACTTTTCATTTTAAAGCGATGTTTAATTCACTGTGAATATTAACATTGTTTTACGTGCTACTTCAAGCAGTAAATAACTAAATATCACATGAACTTATATCCAGATTATTTTCAGTTTTCAAGATTTGATGGTACTTAAGAATTCTCACCTTGACATTTTTTTAACGTTCATTATTATTTAGTACACTCTTTTTCATAAGAAAAACCTTCATAAGGTAGGTACTCCAGGCTGAGATTTGGGTAAATTATTTTGGTATCTCAGAAAGCATTTAAATTAAATAGAAATTAAGTGTGCTAATTTTTAGAACATGCCTTGAAAAGTACTCTTGTTGGGTTTACCAGCGATTATCGTTATAATAATACATATGGCTATCCAAACAACATAGTCCCGATTTTTCCTCCAAAGATCAGCTATCTATCTTTCTAAACGTTACTTCGCTTTAAAGAAACGATGGCATATTTAAAATCGTACTTTCTGTGAATAAAAAATAGTGCAAAACATTTGGTAACACACTAAAACAAGAATTGGAAAATGGAAACAGAAAATTATTTCTATGTGCTAATGAAATTCACAAAGTGAAAATGTGGTCAAGTCTTGTCTATATCTTAATGAAAATTCTTTTTTTTTCAAAAAAATAGTTATTTTTCCTTTTTTATATATTATTTTAATTCTTGTACTACTTGTAGTTTTTTTCGTTTAGAAATTGTTTTGTGCAATGGCCACAGGGTTACTATATTTTGACATGCTTGTGGTATCGTTGTTGTTGTTGTTATTGTTGTAAATTTTTAGTTATTAAATTGATCAAAATAAAATTATGTCCAAAAATTAATAGATGTTAAGAATATCTTCGTTAAAGGTGATATCTCATAACGAGTTTTATTTTTTTAGAACACGGAATATTTGGCGTCCCCTTGTCCATTCTCGCCCAACGAAGTAAGGGTTCCAAAGATGACGAACTTTGTGCACCGAAGTTTTTTAAGGAAGTATGTTTTTATTGGAGGCATTTTTTTTAGAAGTAATTTTTATTTGTAAAAATCAAAAGGATATTATAGGAAATTACATTCAGTACATAAAATTTCACGACTTAACAGGATTTAAAGACGTATAAAATATTCATGAGATTAAAGCTCTTTAACTATAGATATTAACGATAATAACGAGCGACGTTTTGATGTCATCTTAACATCATTTTCAAGCTAAATGAAATAAAAGACGTTGTTTATATATATAGAAAAATAAACAATAGAAAGATTTTTTATCACGTGATGAGAATTTTTGGCGGTTCAGATGAT
>JAYJMH010054514.1:0-13081 GCA_036873815.1 Phacellophora camtschatica | reverse complement strand
AACAATGGAAATTTAATCCTTTCCGTTACTTGTTCAGTAAAATTTTTGAAAGCGATCAAACTTCACTGAACAACGCTGAACAACGCTCAACACGTCTGGACAAATTGGACAAGGTGGCCAAACGATTGGATTTTTTACTAGATTTTTGTTGAGAAAAAAATCCAGTGAAAAATCCAGTCGTTTGGCCGGGGCTTTGAATCAAAGATACATTTTTTCTCTGAAAATCAAGAATTTAAAGTTTGCTTCGTTGGTTTTCAGGAAAATTCTGAAAAGATGTTGGTTATATAGTCTTTTGCTTACTAGATTTGAAAAGAAGAAAATTGACCGACATGAAATCGATGACACTTTTTCATCTAGGAGCCTGAAACGCCCCAATAGCAAAACAATTTCATATTCACGTTTTTGCATAATATTTCCAAAACCCATGTAAGGTTTTTTTGAGACACCCGGTATTTAATAAGAAAAGAATGCCTGGAGAGAAGCCCCAAGCTTTTTTCGATTCTTAAATGTCTTTTATAATTTTTGAAATAAGAAGCTTTGAAGATGACGTTTTCGTTGTAAAAATGTCCGTGAGCCACCAATCATTTTTCACTATTTGTGACGTCATTAGTTGGCGTTGTGCAAAGGGCAAATGACAAAATGTAAAAAGACTGATTACTCAAAAACTGAAATTTGGCAATCAAAATTTATCATAAAATTTCGTCGCCATGACAACATTTTAGTTACCAAACCTCTCAAGTGAAATTCAAATTATCTCGATATGCAGTGAATAGTGGGAGTAAATAAAAAAATAATTTTAAATGGTTTCCAACAAGCTTGATGTTGAATCAACACATTCGAAAATTAAATACTTACAACGAGAAATGTTATAAAATTTCATTGATTAAAACAACAAAAGAAGTCTGGTAGCTAGTTCGTTGCTGTGACAACATTCTCTGAATTGTCAATGCGTCATCGACTTTGTTTCAGTAACTTTCGAGTAATCAATGATTTTATGTCTTGTTACTTTCAAAACACAAACACATTACGTCACAAATTCGCAATTTCCCTTAGTTTCACGCGTCGGGAATTATAAGAGATATCGTGAAACCGAACCAAGTTGCAAATATGTAAGTAAGTAACGAATTGCAATTAACAGTAAAATTAGTAATTTTTAAAGGAAGGTATTACCACCTAAAAACCATTAGAAACCCAACGTTTTTAATGTATGTTCTTGTTTTAACTACTACTAAGGGCATATTGCTCGAAAGCTCTCCTAGAGATTTTTCCATATGTCCTCTTCAGCTCTAGTACTTAGGTAAAGATGTATTACTACACTGTATGCCTTACCTTCGTAATATTTTTAGCATCCTGCAGATTTAGATTTTTTTATAAAGTTGTTTTAGCTGAGAATAGTTATAAAAAAGAATAAAGAAAACCAAGGTTCCTCACATAAAAAAGCTTAAAATTTGTGTTTCTGCCAAACCTCAGCAAACTGAATTTTTTAAATTTTCCATCTCGAATAATCCCTTCCTTTGAATTAACCTTTGAATTATCATTGATGGATGAGTATTTTTTCATTTTGAATCAACCATTGCAAAGGACAGTAGATTAAAATCAAATGTTCAACAAGAGATATCATCCTTTAACCAAGTGGGATGAGATTTTTCGTATGGTTTCTTTTGTGTCATCGTCTTCAAGCAGCAAATCAATTTTTATGTACTATATCGCCGTATATTGCCATTGATCAATTCCAAATCACAGATACAGCAGAAGTTACAAATATTCTTCACTTTTTTATTCTCGCTGCTCTGGGAACTTGTCCCTTGTCCTCAGCTTGTGCAAGACACCTAGATATGACACGAGGAATAACCAGAGAACACAGGAAAACAAGGACTCATGTAAAAAATCTACAGGACACCCTTGTCTTCAATTACAGTGGAACGTCTATATAACGGACATCTCTGAGACAAGTGTTACTGTCTGTTGTAGAGATTTCCGTGATCTGAAGATACTATTCTTTTACAAAGACATGACCCAGTAATATATTGGGACAAAATTATTGGTCCTTTGTTTGAAAGTGTCCATTAATGGGAGGTGTCCGTTGATGAAGGGTTCACTGTAAAGTTTCTGATAAAAAATCGTGTGTTTAAAAAACTTAGGTTAAAAAAAAAAGCTGACAACTTTGTGTAACTAAAAATTTTGATACGGTTTAATTCACATGCTAAAATTTTAGACACACAATACTTAAAGCTGTGAAATAATTAAAGCTGCTGAATTTTATTCTGACACTGGGAACAAAGTTTTCTACACTGTTTAAATTATACCCATTTGTACGAAAGAAAGCGAGTCTGGAGGAATGAATTTGCCAACAACTCTACAAAAATTCAATAGAAGATGAAGTACATTTTCTGATAGAGTTTTGCGCATATGATGATTTTCGATAGAAATTTCTCACACCTAATTGAACAAGTATTAAGAAATACTACCAATAAGAGGGTAGAGTCATATGTACCAAAATACAGCAACAACAACAACTAGACCCATGTTCCGCGAAATGGAACCTGGTTATTTTGATTTTAGGCGGCATGCTCTTAACGAAACTCGGTTAACTACTCCCCTGGTTCAGCACAAAGAAGCTCATGGAAGTATTTATTTGGCCTGTCTTTGGGCTTTTTTAATTAATTCATAAGAACATGAAACAACAAAAATAATTCTAAAATGGTTGAATAAGATACCAGGTGATTTCGATAACAAAAATAGAAATACGATTTTATTGTAAAAAAAAGCAATAAAACAAAAATTTAAGAAACAGAGAACCAGTAGAAGAACAAGGAGAACAAAAACAATGCCAAACAAATCTAAAATAACCCCAACCTCGATTCCAAGGATATTGCAAAGGAAATTTACCCCGGTACCTTCCTCAATTTTCCGATATTTCATTAGTTCAACCAAAAGGATATAATTTCGCGTCAAGTTTCTACTGGACTTACCCCAAGTCTATTTCTTGCCAAATCACAAATTTTTATTTCGTCCTCAATACATCGAGGCAATGCCATATCGAGGGAATGCTATGAAAGTATTATATAATGGTACTATTTCGCAAAGTACTTCAATAGCATTCCTTCGATATGGCATTGCCTTGGTATATTAAGATACTACTGGCTCCCAGGAAAATCGAAAGGATGAGATACCAGGATAAGATACCACATTCGCATGCGACTTGAGTATTGGTTGTCTCATTCTGTTAACGTCGCATAAGTAACCATAGTTCCGCAAAAAAAATTGAGGTAGGAAATCTCTAGACATATGACAAATGACACTTGTAAACTTCGTTCTTAAAGTTTCCTTCAAAATTTGTATTTTAAGAACGAATGTCATATGTGCCAGGGATGGCGTAGTTCTTATTTCCACCATTCCCTAGTATAATAACAATACTATGCCATTGTTCTAACTAAATCGTTCGAAATTTTAAGAAAAGGATAATTGTAGACAATGAACATTTTTAACACTCAATTAATAAACCTTTCGTCATACTGTTACCCTGAACACAACTGGCAACTCTTTGAGCAGAACTTGTGCATGTATCGTTTGTAGAATACGAAAGAAGAGTTGCAGTATCCTGATAAGGCCCATTCCCTGCATTTACGGACAACATCAACGCAATGCGTTGGCTTCCTGGATGGTGCTCCTTTTCGTGGTATGCAATGGTTGCAAGTTTTGGGGCAATTTGACAGGACCCAAGGATTTCCGCAAGCAAGTTTCAGACTTCGGCACCAATTGAACTTGTCCTTGCACGATTCAACAACACGAGTGTCTGCGAAAGAAATCAAAATAAATTCCAAATTACCTCATGAGGCAATCAGAAAAGAGCCAGTGCTTAAAAATGTATGAATAGCATAATGCATTGCGGGCTTTAAATCTGTCGCTTGTGCTGCGCAGACTTTCCTCCTAAAAAAAACAGAGAGCAGACTCTCCATACCATCCATTTATAGCATTTTTGATTCTTGAATTAAATCCTACAAAAAAAGGTTTGTCTGAGAACCAATTTTTGTATTCCTACCTACATTTTTGACATATCTTACTGTGAATTTTCCCGCGCATGCTCAATACAGATTTCATCAGATGATACAATTTTCAGCACGGCCTTGGCCAGGCATCTGAATCAATGCCGTGCCAGTGGCGAGCTAACAACTCTCTAGCATTAGAAAATTGCTTTATCCGGATTTTACCTAAAGTTGAAATTGTTTCAAACGTTTGATTCAAACATCGAGACAGTGCCGTGTCAGTGTTGTGCTGGAGTTATTTTCTCTAGAACGACACGATTCTGACACGACTCTGGCACTTTGTAGGTCTATTGCTACAACTTTGCCAAAAAGTAAGATCAAGTGCCAAAAAATTGGTTCCCATGCTAAATTTTGTTTCCACGATCCAATTCTTCAATCATAATTCTTCAATCAAATCTTTTCAAAATTTCAGGCTTTTCTAAAAACGATGGATTGAGCCTTCGCGTATGCAATTGAACATACTAAATTGGTAATTTGAAACCGTACAAATGTTCCATGACCGAAACATGCCACTGCTTTGAAGGAGACACGCTGAACGCAGTGTCGTAGCAGACAATAAGACAGGGAGGGAGCAGTGCCCCACTTATATCATTTTACATATCATGTTTGTGGTCGCTTGTTTTATCATGTTGCCACTTGTGTCAGACTCCCTACACCTTCAGTCACCTCCTCTGTTGTCCACCACCCCAAAAAACATTAATCCATCCTGTAGCCTTGGTATGTAATCACCCTCATCTGGGTGTCTAGGCGTTGCTTGCCTCAGCTAATTCCCCGGTGGAAAAAAGCGTCGAAAAAAGCGTTGTCCTTGGACCCAACATTTCCCAGGCAAACGACTGAGTTCCCCTGCCTGAAAGCTGGAGAAAACAGGCAATCCCTGGCCCAGAAAAGCATACCACAATTAATGGAAATGAAAAAAGCTACCTTTCCACTTTTCTACCGGAATCTTCACGGTGGAATCTTCCCTTTCCACCGGAATCTTTCCGGTGGCTACCTTTTCACCCGATCATTTAGACGGTTCTTTGTAATCAAGATTCACTGAATCACCGATATTGTTCCGGGGATGTTTTTCTGATAAGAAATACCCCTGGGGTTTATCTCGATGTTTTTGGCGAGATTATGTTAATTTTGCTTAATCAAATTTTGCTTAAAGACAGCACAACTGACAATAAAACGTAACTTCCATAGGCCTGTGTACTTCAGCCCGTAATAACTAACTATATTCCGGAATATTACGGGGATTGCTGTTGGGAATTAAACTGAAATAATTAAAAGTTGTGAGTTTAAAATCATTATTTTTTCAACAACTGAAAGTTCCTGGCACGGCACTACTCTGAGAACGGCGTTTGAATTAGGCCTAAGAAAAAACATTTTTGTATTATGAGAAAATTGTTTGTTTTACAAAATCTGCAATTGTGCATACCTTTTTTTTCGTCATAAACAGTATATGTAGTTTCCATTCCTGCTTGCAAGTGATCATGTACGTGACAATGAAGCAGCCATGTTCCTTTTTCTTTCGGAGTCATTTCTAGTGTCTCAAACACTCCAGGAAATATGTTATAAACGTTATCACGATGCCTTGAATTTGTGTGCTGTCGAAAGAGAAGTTGAATTTTTAGAGGAAATAAACAATTTTCACTTTTTTCATTTTGACAACATTTTGCTTTTTCATATCGAAACGTATGAAAACAATTAAATAATTTGTTTTGTTCATACTACACTGGAGTGCTGGGGTTCCAGAGCCTAAGAGAGGGGGGAAAGAAAAACGAGTGGAACAGGGAAACTCCTCCTTTTCCCCTCGTTTTCCTTTGTCCCCTCATTCCCTAAGGCTCCGGAACACAACAATTATCAGAATTAAGACTAACTATTCTTAGCGTTTTCAAAGTTTGCCATTACACTTTTCGACCTGACCCATTTTCATACCGCGTTAGTGGAAACGCAATTTTAAGAACAAAGTAAAACTGGTCCGTTTTATGCAGGGGTGGAAAGCACTGCGCGAAGAACCAGAAAGCATGGGGACCCGGGAGACTAAAAAGGCACAGCTGCAGGGTGCTAAAAGGTGCACGGTGCTGTTCAAAACACAAACCACTGCTAGTCTACCCCTTTTGTAAGTAAACAACAAAGTAATGTGACAGGGACCTTTGGAATTCAGTATAATGTAAATAAATTCTGAAGCTACGTGCACACACTGCTCCGTATTCGATTTAATTCGTTTCTTTTTATGGCTGGAAACGGAACGGGAAGGAACGGAACGGGTAAACTCTGTGTGCAATGCTCCGTTTTTATCTTAAAACGTTAACCACGCTATGGTGTTCGTATTGGCTTGTCAACAGTGCGTAAAAATTGAATACAATCCATGGCATCTATTTAAAACTTATGCGCATCAGTATACAAAAAAGCATAAAACAAAAATGTAATCAGATGCCCCTTACATTAGGAACTTCATCTCGCGACGATACTTGTCCCCTGATAAATTTGGCATGTCTACGTCATTTTTCTTTTGCATGAAAATCTCACCTCATGTAAAAATTATCGCGCACAAAAGTACCCATGTGCTATGCTCGCCATCTTTTTGTGTTTCTATGCTAATTCTGAACTCATCCGGGGATAAAAAACGCTTTTCGTTTACATGATAATTTGACACCGTTTCATCTCGGGATGAAATCTCATTGAATAATGAGATGTCGTTGCGAGTTCACCGCGCTATGGGATTCAACACGCCATTTATTTATCACGTGAACAACATTCTGAATTTCAGAAGGTTTGAAATAAAATCAAACAGTACCTGAATAAAATCATTGCCATGAAAATGTAATGTGTGAATATCGACTTCATTTCCAAATCCAATCACATACCAAGAAACTTTATCGCCAACTTTCATCCGAAAAAGACTACCATTCTTAGGCCCATTGCCATAAATATATCCATTGATAGCATGCATACGATTGCTTTCTTTGAATGCCTCGTCGTCAACATTGACGGATTTTGGAATTTTTGCACGATTGCGAATATTTTCATTCAAGTACCAGCTTTCATTTTCATCCACAACGGTAAACAGCAATGCAAATTCCTTGTTTATATCTTTTCGACGTCCCTTCGAATCCAAAGTTCCCTGATTGAAAAGAAAACTATATGATGACGAGTATTTCAATGGAAAAAGGCAAAGAAACCCAGAAACTAAGAAGCATGCCAAAGAAAGAGTTAAGCAAGACAAATTGGATTGAAAAAGCTATTCTGATGGACATTTGGAGGTACTAGGGAACAGACAGGGAACCAAGAAACATGCCTAGAATTGGAAGAAGCAAGGGAACAAGGAGAAAACCAGAATGGATCTAAGGAATAGAGATGGCCACCAGGGAGGGGAACACAAGAAATCAATATTTTTAATTTAGGTGAGGCATTTCTTCTAGAATAATGAGGGAATATTTTCAATTTCAGAGAGGGAGCAGGGACCCCCTAAACGATCCACTTCTCTGGGTGAATCTGGTTTTGACCTGGTCTACCAGCAAAATACCAGCTGACCCTTTGTAACATTTTGGTATTTTTTCTTCATTTTACTCCATGAAAATTTCAAGTCAAAGCAAGGTTTAACGGTTTGAGACGAGCAATGAAATAAACTAACTTAAGATGATAAGCTAGACGCTTATCAAGATGATAAATTCTTTCAACTCAAGTAAAAGCAGTTATCGTTTAGTCGTCAATATAAGGAAATAGAAGGTACATAGAAGAACAAACCGTCAAGGGCTGCTTTCAGTCCATGCTTCGATCATCGTTAAAATAGTTATTATTTCAATTCAATTCATTTTTATTCACAGAATGCATGTTAATTAATAAATTATATATGGGAAAAGCATGCTAACTATACGACCCACAAGAAACTGGGCCGCAAACTAACATTTATAGTAAAAAGTAAATTCAACAGTAACAATTAAACAACGGATTAATGTTTTGTTTTATTAATGTTTATGTCAAGATTGTTTCATAATCTAGCTACACTGTTAAGAAATATTTCATCACCCCAATATCTGTTAGCTTATTTCAGTGCATACTGTTTGCTTTGTTAGTGTGGTTATGTTTGTCTGCATTAGTTACAAAGTAATCTTTGAAGAATTCTGGAAAATCGTACTTTTGGTAGACTATAAGATGCATTCATTAATTTAAGAATTTCCCAACTGTAAAGTCTAAAATTTTAAGAACATTTGAATTTTTGTGCAGTTGGTTGGTGGATTAATTAATAAATTAGTTTTAAAGCAGGCCCATCTTAAAGTACTATCTGGGGGCATGGATTAATTTTCCCTTATAAAATATATACTAAGAATCAAAATGAGCGTGCTGGATAACCTTGACATAGGTTTCCTTCTAAGATATAAGTCCCAGACCCTGAATATGTTCTCAGGATTAGTTTTTATTAGTTTTACCTTTGATTGCAAAATAAACTAGTCGAATGATTATGATATTTAATGTGAATCCTCCTACATTTCGTTTCCTGATATATAATATGTTAAGTTTATCTAATGATAAAGTGTTTGGTTCATGATAAGCAGACAAAAATTTTTCCACTATTAATACCATCAACTTGTTTTTATTTGTCTGTATTTGTGAAACCTTACTTTCTTGGCTTCTGTGGTGAAGTCATCTTGTCAGTTGTTTATTTGTCCAGTGAAGATACACATACATTTGTGAAAATATACCTTTCTACATGTGATGAGTGGTCCGATAAGTCCACTATTTGTATCTTTTATCGTATCAACAGCAGAATAGTATGAAAATGTAACACATGTGCCATCATTTGGACCTGGTGCTGCTCTCTTTGGGACAAACCATGTGTACTTGTGTGTCTTCCCTGGTGCAACCATTTGCAATTCTTTTCTCACTGACGTATCTTTGTACACAGAACCCTCGTTCGGTTTGCTGTAACAGAAAAACCTCATTTAATCTTCTTCCTTTTCATCACTTAAAATGTCAAACATGGATTTTCTTTAATGTTCCGTATGCATGCAACGAGGGGCCCAAGAAATGTCCCCATGTATAGCTTAGCTGCCATAGATAAACTTCAGTTTAAAAATTTTGTTTTTGCTTGAATTTGCTGTAAATGGCTTCAACTTAAAGTTTGATATTTTGTTTGCCAAAATCTACTTGGTTATCCAAGGGCGCCTACCTTATTTGAATTTGTATTATTCCCAGTGCTGTTTCGGGACATGGTACACGGAGCATTTGCAGTCAATTTCAAAAGGGATTACATCACTTTGTGGTTTCAAATTCGGGTGTCAATTGGAAATGTTATATGATATCAACGGTTTTAGGAGATAATCAGAAAGAACCAGACTGCACATTTTTGATTAGTCAAAATGACATACGTTATTAACATGCGAACATTTCATACAAATATTTCATATTTAATATGGTATTACCAATTTTCACATATTGCGGTACTTTGTCACTTGGATTTCCTGACTCTAGACTGAAAAACATCCAAAGCATCGAGAAAAGAGGAAAGAACATAATTGCATCAACACTTGGAAAGAATATGGAAATACGAATTCCATCAGTATCGAGCCTGATCAAAAAGAGAACTTGTACTATAGTATTCCTTTGTCTAAACAATAACATTTGTGAGCTGTTTGAAAACTATTTTGAGAAAACGGAACACAAGTATGCAACGCGAAACAATCAGAATTCTGTTAAGAGCGTAAAATATAGAACCGTTTTTAGGGAAGCATTAGAAGAACTTGAAATTTTGTAAGATTTTACTTTTGATTTAACTTTAGGAAAAGGACTCTTGTGATAACAATGCTTTTTGCGCTGATAGATTATCCTGTATAAAAATTCGATTTTTTTTTAGTATATATACGAATTAACAAGACAGCAAGTGCTCCGTGCAGAAACAGCAATGAGAATTAAAAAAATTTACGAGGTAGGCGCCCTTACGTAATCCCTGAGTCTTTTGCGTAAAATGTAGCAAGAAGAAAGTTTATGATGACACCTTACCTTCAAACAGTTGCACATTCTCATTTTTTGCATTTTCTTTAACTATTCCTTCTTACAATTTTATTCTTTGTAGAGAATATGGATTTTTGTGTTACCTACAGGCCCACAAAGGCTAAACACCAAATGCTCGCAGTATTTCATCCAACAACGCCCAACATTGTAAGAAGCTGTTGGGCGATGTTGGCTCAATGGTGTGCAGTGGCGAAACGCTTCTAAAAATTCACTCCAAGACTGGCAAGTTATGACGGCATGTGGCCAGCGGAAAGGAAAGTGCTCCTTTTGATTCCTAGGTATAGTTCTCTTGTTGTTATGGTTTCCAAAATTTAGGCCTATTTTCTGAATGTTATTCGTTCTGTTCTCGGCTAGTCTAGCTATGTTACAGTATCTTCCCAATAAACAGAAGGCCGCAGCTGCTCTTTTTGTGCTATTTTTATGTTGTTCTTTCTTCAATTTTATTCTTTCTTCTGATGAGATTTCATCATCAACGTCTTTCTTCTCTTCTCTTCTTCGTATTCACTGAGGCCAACATAGCAATATGCAATTTCCCGCTTCGCCATGAACACTTCTTTATCATCTTTTTCAAGATGATATGTATCCAGACATTGCAGCGATATAAATTCGAAAAATTTGCCGTTGTATCGCATCTATAAGATTTTCGTGAAATTTCTCACAGAATGAGATCAAATTTATACTAATAGCATGCTGTCTGCGCTGGTGCATGAACTAGCCTAATTTTATTGGGTGAAGTGGCCAAACACTTCCAACGAAATCCAACATCCTCCGAAACAATATAATCTTTACTTCCATCCTCCCAACATTTTTATCGAAATCAAACTTCATTCAACAACGCCCAACAAACGCCCAAACAAAGTAGCTTAACGTTTCTAACAAATCAGAGCCAAGGTGAAGTGTTGGGTAAAATGTTGGGAGCGTTTGGTCGGGGTTTGATATAAACATTTTCCAGAAACTGGTTGAGTAAATGTCTCTAAGATGTTTTATGTAATCATATAAAGAAAAAATTAATTTTACCGGTGCCAGTCATTTCGCTCGGCATTTCATTCATCGAATTGAAAGTAGACAATGAGCCTGAACAATAAGTACGACTTACTTCATATGTACGGTAGGCGTAGGGCTTGCATTTGCATCGAGTCAAATTTAATTATTTCAATTAAAGCCATATTAAATCCGTTTTAAATCTATCGTTTGAAATCATGCGTCAAGTTTGAGTCAGATTCGACTCAAGTTTATGAGACTTTTGATGCTCTTGACAAGGTAGCCAATTAATTAAATCTAAGTAGAGTTGAATTTATTATCGAGTTTGTGATAGGCTCGAGATTTTGATTGAATTTGATTCGAGACAAGTGCGACACTTGAAGTAAAGCTTACTTGACTTAAAACTTACTTGATATGAAATATCAAGTCAAGTAAGAAATATCTATGAAGTAAGGCTTATCTTACTTGAAACTTACTTGAAATATCAATGAAGTAAGGCTTATCTTACTTAAAACTTACTCATAAAATACACCGTGTGGGTGAATGGAGTAATCTCGTTTTGCCATATTTTTCAGGTAAACATGAATTTCATCTCCTTCTTCAGCTCTGATCATCGGCCCGAGTATACCCAAATGCTCTTCTGCTTCATTTCTCATTTTTTGCTTCGTGAAGGAACCGTCAGTGAATTCTCTGTAAACAGCTTTCTTGTATATCGTGCCAATACGATTCCGATCGTTCTTTGTGTAAACCTCCGAGCTAAGGTGGAACAAAAATACAAATCAAATCATGGGCGTTCGAGAACATGGTACGAGCATTTAAAGTCAGTTTTATTTTCATGAAATAAAATTTTACATTCGTGTTTTGCTGAAAATTCTCTTGTTTTTCTTGCGTCGTAACTGTATATGTACTCCATTCCTAACTAAAAGAACAGTCATAGGTCAAAAGAATAGCCGCTCTCGAAAAGATAAAATTTAATTTCATGCAAATAATAACTGACCATAGATGTTCGGTGAATTTGTGCTTGGCCTAAACTTTATTTCACTCAAATGAAAACCGACTGTTATATGTTCGTTCAATTTGTGTCTGGCCTTTATAAATGAAAACCGAGGGGGCATGTTGGGAAGCAAAAGATTTTGGCTGCAATTCGAATCCTCACTGTAAAGAATAGATTTCAACACCTGTAATGCAGCCAAGCAAATCACAATAAACTGAATCATAAAGTTTTGCTGTCTTTGTTTATTTTGATTTGATTGAGTTCAGTCAGATTGTGAAATTTATTCTTTCGAATCGCAAATCACAAATCACAAATCACAAATCGCAAATCGCAAATCGCATTGCCATGTATTAAACTGCAATATTTTGTTTCGCAAAATACACCTCTGTTGCTTTGCTATCAAAACTACAAAATACTAGAAAATTTGATAAATTTCCAATTCAATTTGAAAAGGTAATTTGAATGTACAAAAGAAAAATATGGACTAACTTATCTCTGGTATCGAGATCAAATCCATGTAGCATGCTTTTACCGCTTTCAGCATAATTCCAATCAATTTCAACAATGCCAATATAATACGTTCTGGTCATTCCAGTTCTTGTAATATGCAGGTCCGGCTTTCCACATGATCTAACAGTGTACATTTCTTTCATGCCAGCATCATAGTGATCATTCACTTTGCATTCAACAGCCCACTTCCCTCGGTTATTAGCAACCATAGTAAAACTATCTGATGCTCCTAAATTCAAATTCAAGCATATTGTTACTGTTATGTATTTATCCAAAAAAAGCTCGAAAGAAAATCAAATTGCGCAGTTATATGGATAAAGAGCTGCATTTGAATTTCATCAAACTCGCTTAACTTTAACTTAAATTCCCGGTTAACTCCAACAACGATTTAGTTTTTATGCATCCTAACTGTTGAATCACAAAGCATATTTATCGAATCCAGTTTTTGGCCATTCACTCAATTTCACTCCATATAATGGGGCCCTCCCATATTTTTGCGTGATGCGTTATTGACCACATTTTCGTACGTGAAATCGTGAAACAACCATTTTTC
>JAYJMH010054503.1:0-13082 GCA_036873815.1 Phacellophora camtschatica | reverse complement strand
AGTTATTCAATGTCTACTTTATTATAGATAGAAGCGGTAGACATGGTGGGGACCACTACATGTTTCTCTGTAGAGTAGTAATGATGGATCCCTTTGTCTGCTCTGCCCATTACAAGTTCCAAAGACCACCTTGCCGGGGAGCAGGCTGTAACAACGACAGATGCCCAAACGGACACGAATTTCACGATTCTGTTTTAGGCATTAAAGCTGCTGTTGGTAACCCACGTTTGCTTTTCAGAGAGTTTGTTGTCTACGATAAGGACCAGTGTTACCCAGAATTTCTTATTAAGTATCAGCGTGTATAATTATACCTGATTAAAATCTATCTATGCCAAAGCAACTATTCTGATGTTGAAGAAGAATTAATAAACGGAACATATGAATGTCACGTTTATTTATGAATGATTCTTTAACTGAAAGTTTGATTTCTTGCTTGGCAAAATCAACTCAACAGGGTCCGACAGGAGTTTTAGGTATCACGGCATCATTGCTGTTGTTACTCTAAGGGAAGAAACTTTCGCGTTTTTCGCGTTTTTCGCCGAATAATTTGAAATTCGCGAAAGTTTATTCTCGCGAAAATTTCATTTTCAATAACTAGGATTCTCCAGGTAATAGGTGACTATGAAAGAAAATATAATGTTATCCTCTATTTTGCTTCATAATACTCAATCAATCGTAATTGTATCATTTTTAATGTTTCTTCCTTGTCTATTTTGATTTTAGTCATGCTGATGAACATCGCTCTTATGTCTCTGCTATTGCCATGATGCTTTGAGGAGGCAGGATTAACTTTTCTCTTCTCTTGATTGATTAAAATGTAGCAACCAGTTCCAAATTTCTATCAATGATGGCTTGATTTTTTATTGTTGCTGCCATTTTCACATAAACAATGCAAGCTATTTCAAGACCTCCGTGCACCAAAGGAGATCGACGATAATTAACTGATGAGAGCTGCGCGTACATAGTTGCCCCTCGATCAAAGAAGAATTTTGAAACTCTAGAAATTTCTTTTGGCAAATTACCGACTGTTAAACCATTTTCTGACACTGTTTTTTGTGATAAATGTATATAATGCTGAAGAACAATTTTTTTTACATAAAAATGCTTCAAACTTAAATATAGAGACACCAAATATAAAATCTGATAAAAAATCAAATTCGCGAAAGTATATTAGCGCAAAATTTACTTTTTTTTGCTATATCGCGAAGTTTATTCCCGCAAAATATAAAATCTTCCTTTATTCGCGAAAGTTAATTCCAAAAATTTTGCGTTTTTATCGAGTTGCGAAACTTTCTTCCCTTAAAGTATCAGGTATTAGAGGTATTAGTGTCATTCATTTTGGGTATCGAGTATAAAAGCAAATATTTAATTTAGTAGATCACAGTATTACTGCAAGTTCATTTTTGGTACCACGATAGAATTGTGACTATAATTTTGGTATCTTGGTATCATTTACCACCCCCCCCCCCCCTTGTCGGACCCTGACTCAGTGGTAACAAATGAAGCCCGAACCAATCGGCAGCACACGTTTTGTGGCAATTAGAAACGAATACGGTCTATAGTAATGCATCTATAAGGTCAATAAAGTCTATAGTAATGCATGAGTAGGTCATGTTTTTTATCAACCATCGGAAAGCAAATTGAGCTGCTCCATAATAAACGTCATGAGGTATGTCATTAGTTTTTACGATAAGAAATCCTTTTTCCAGTCTATCCAAGTCAAGCATGAGCTTTCTTCGATATCTGAATTTTGTCGTTATAAAAAATTTCCACCAACATAAAGGTATATTGTTGGGGTGTAAAAGTTTTAGAATATGGCATAGTTTTGGGTTTTTAAGAAATATGCTGTATCTGACCCTCCCGTCACTTACTTATAGTGAGTGTGTCCCTCCTGGGCCACAAACAACAAACTTTTAGAGACATACATTGGAAACACATAGCTCTGGATTTGAGGTTGCTTTTTCTTGAGCATAGCGTAGTAGAAGATTATTCAGTTAATTTTGCCAACAATAAGGTATCACACTTTACGTTAGAAGTTTCTCGTATAAAATGCAATAAAAAGCAGGGACGATAAAATAAACTTACGATTTATTGCTTCGGACACAGCTTTACAAGCAAGAATTTATTTTTGTCAAATGCAGATTGCTTACAATAGATATTTTGCAAAATTAAAATTGGCATTAAATGATAATATGATAATATTTTTTTAACAAGAGATTACCTGTATACAGGTCCCTTGAAAGTGCGGGCTACCAGAGCTTCCAGTGTAATCTCATCAAAGGGTATGTGCCATTCAGACAGAGAGAAAGACTGTAAAAAATATCTGATACACATAGATTGATTGTTGCCTTTAAACAAGGACGCCGGAGTAGAGTCAATGTAGAGGAAGCATCCCTTTTCTCTTCGACAGGGCAGAGGCGCAGACAGAAGGTGCAGAGAAGGCAAGGGTCTTTTTTATCAAACTGGTCTTCTATTTATATCATAATTGCTATTTTTTTACAACTTAACTAATTAACTAATTAAGCTGATTAAGTCGCACCATTCTAGAAGCTCACGCTATGCATTAATAACTAACACTGAAAATATTTTGGTGGCTCAAAGATCATAATCAACATAAAATTACAATGATAACAATTTTGAGTTGCTCCAATTCAATTTCTTGCCCCTTTTGCCTCTCCAATGTTCTGGCGTCTCTGTTTTGTAACACCTTTTTAGAATTAATGGCTATTTTTATTAGATTACCTAAACAACAGTTTGCAGGGCTGTATTCGAGACGATGTGCGAAGGGCAAATTTAGAGCTTGGGATATCATATAAGCATCTGCAATCAAGATTATATGCCCAAAACTTGAAATTAAAATAGCCATTAAAACAGGCAGGTTGTTGGTCAAACATGGATAGAAAATGAATGATTTCTTTCTTCAAATTAACTTTAAGGCTCACGGATGAGGGTAATCTTAATTTTATGTTTTGGGCAGGTAAACGTGGTTACAAATTACTCGATGACATTTAAAACGCTAAGGATGCCCTTTGGACATCATTTTATGCCCGATTTGAGAAACTTTTGAGCGACAGCCCTGCAAACTACATCAAACAGAGTTTTCTTTTTGAATTTAGATATTAAACAATTTCAGGATTTTCAAATAATTCAATTTATAATAAAGTTGTTTTTGTAATATTATTCTAAATTATGCTATATGTGGAGCCATCCATTTAGTACATATGTGCGCACTGAAGAGGGGGGGGAGGGGGGGCAAATCGAACGCGTTCAGCTATTGCTATTTTCGGCATTTCATATTGTTCTTTTGCGTCAAGAGGGTTACAAAATAGTGACACTAGTGCGTACGTACTTTGTGGATGCCCCTTTATGGATGCCTCCTATGTTTGGATGTCCTCTTATGGATGCTCCCTTATGGATGCCCCATATGGATGCCCCCTTTTGTATATATACGCTATCAATCCATCAAACTGTTTCAAACTGTAACATTTCCATAGTCTTCTGAAATCCAGTGAAATCATAAACATAAAAATAATGGCTCTCTGTAGCAGCTTTGCAAACTTGCACCCATATTTTGGGGCACTCGATATCATAGTTTTTTAAAAGTAATTAAAAATTTAAATTGTAAAGCAAATTAAATTGAAAAGCTTTACAGTACTAATTTAGATTTTAATAAATATTTTCAAAAGTTATACCCTTGAAAATGTATTATATCTGCTGGAAGCATATCTTTGCCTGAAAACATTTAAAAATTAACATAAAAATTAAGTTTGAATCATTAAAAAACAATTTGATGCAATAAGCAATTCATGTCCACATAAGTTATGTGGGTGCGATTTTTCATATTAATTTAAAACAATTACATTTTGATTTTTTTTAGAAATAGGCGCTTGTTTGGAAGCAATACTTTATATGGCTACTAAGAAACGTTTTAACACAAAATGACATACAACTAATAACAATGACAATAAATCTACGATGTTAAAGGCCAAGCACGATCTAGAAGTTTTCAGAGCCTTCGTTGTGCATTGTCTGTCAAAATTATTATTCGAGCTAAACATTCTCTGGTGCTATGAAGAAAAATTTATTCCCTCCTTTTTATTTTTTCAACATTGTCAGTGTTTCAAGACAGTAGAAGGTTGTAGATTATGAAAAAGAATTTACCTGAGTTCACTGTTAATCACATCTTGGGAGCTTGAAATTCCTTTATTTAAATCTAAAATAGAATCTCAAGCAACAAAATCTGGTTAAACATGCTTTAAAGCAACAAAATCTGGTTAAACATGCTTTAAACTTTCTCAACCAGTTTGCACACGCAAGAAATCAAACATTGTGTTATTTCAATTAAAACTTATTTTAAACAATATCTTATAAAATTTATATTACCTCAAAAAATTGGCTACATGCCCTTTTCATGGAGTAGAGCCGTGGCTATAAAAATACTGTACAGGCATCTCTAATTGCCATGGCAACGAAGAATGGGGGCAAAGGGTACACGTCCCTCAACTCACAGTCAAAATTGGCTACATGTCGCCTGAGCTCACAGTCAAAAACCTCTAATTTCAGTGGCCCAGGTAGGTCAGAGCGAAAAGAAATTACTTCAAATCCTATAAGTGTAAGGGGACCCTGAAATCATAAATTGTTAATGGGCCCGCAATTTTCTTGGCCACCCTGCTATCTCCCCCCCCCCCTTCCCCCCAATAACATTTTGCTGCAACCCATGTAAGGATCTTCTGAAAACGGTTCCCATCTATAGAAAAGATACATCATAAGATTATCAAATTCTAAACACTTATGAAACGGGCTGATGAAAATTTTACCTCGTTCGCATGAACTGGCAAATTCATACTCCCTGCGTATGCATTTGCAGCTCGAGACACCAGATACTGAATCACTTCCAAATTTAGCTTGATTTAACATCAAGGAGTTTTTTATTTCATTATCAACTGGGTTGCTACATTGTGAAGCAACCAACGATTGCTGAAGCTCGCTATTTGCAAAGTCCTGGAGACCTGATGATTCTTCTGGAACATCTTCTAGACTCGAGTTTTGGGCTAGACAGCACTGCACAAGAAACATGTGTTTAGGAATGCTACGCATTCTTGACTTGATTTTGCTCTTACTTTGCTTCGTTTTGACATTTTCAACATTGTTTTTCTCTTCTTTGGGAATTATTTTCTCATTTTTTGAGGCCTTTTTTACATCAGGTGTTGTTAGTCCAAAGCTTGCATTTTCAACATTCACAAAACCAGGAACACGCTCCGGGCTAGGCAAATCTTCTGAAATTATTCTTATTTCTGGATGCGTAGAGTAGTTGCCTTTATCAGACATTCTCTGAGAAATATCTGCAACGTAAATAAGAAAGCAATTTATAAAAAATGTAAGCTGTAGTCATGATGAAACATTTCGTATATTTGAGACAGAAACATAGAAACGTTGAAAAAATTGAGTAAATGGAGCAGATAGCTTGGTACGGGCACAATTGTAAGCATTAAAAGTAACCAATATCGGAATAGCAATTGATCTTCATTCCTTTAAAATTTAGTGAACACAATATAAAAAACTTTTTACGGAAACCCGCAAAGCAAATGCACTTCATTTGCAAGAATTGCTCAATACATTGATGAAACAAAGAGGAACTCTTAATGAAAATGAACGTTCATAACGAGTATTTCAGTTCCTTTTGCGTAAATGGACTGTAGTCGTAAACCAAAGAATATAATAAACAGTATTGATAAAAAAGCACTAAGGATTGCATATAATTACAATTATATTATATTCAACAATTGTTAATCAAATCTTCAACTTATCAGAAAATAACTTTCGAAACCAATCATTTCGAAAGACCAAATAATGTTCCGATAGATTCTCTTATTTCAAATAAATAGTAACTAGAAAATTAAAAATAGAATATCGCTACACTTACTTTATCTATGTACGAAGAATCTCTAGATCCAAAAGCTGGAGATATAATAAAACTGTTTTGAGATCTTTGACAGTGCAAGTGATGAAAACATAGAGATTTTTGATCAATAGCAAACAAGACTGGTGACATGTTCTTAAAAGCTGGCGTTTCTCGCATGCATCAATATTTAAAGACATAGTCAATTACGCAGAAATAAATGTTTCCTTTTATTTCAACGCAAAATTAGAAACTGCAACAGTTCAAGAACATAGTTTAAAAACATTCAGCCTAAGTAATTTCAAAGCTTCACGGATGTAGGAAGCAATTCTTCTGCAACTCCTGCTTGAGGGGACACGAATCTCGAGGCGGCACGACTCTCGAGGTCGAGAGAGAACTTTTATCTACTGTTTACAAGGGTGGGAACATGCACATATGCCTAATTACAAGGGTGGGAACTTACGCGTGTAATTGCCAGCAAAGTTTCATTTCATGAAAGGGTGCTGAAATGAACAAAACGCGGCCCAAGACAGCCACACATTAGTAGAGTGGTGGAATGGATGTTTTTAAAGGGTAACTAAATTTAAGGGTAAAAGTATCATTACAAAACCCGGGGTATCATTTTTTCAGAGAAGAGAGAGCCCCAACTACTACACTAATAGTGTAGGTTGTAGCTATGTCGACTGCGTTCAATAGTTTAACAGTAATAGATGAACGGTAAAAGTTTAACGAAATTGTTCAGTTTCTCTCTATTTAGGATATTTACAATTTTTTGTTTGGTGAACTAAATAAGCCAACTAAAGTTGCTACGAAGCTTCATTTATGATGTCCAGAAAAGTGGTTCCCTTTCTCCGAGCGGAAAATTTGATCGTTCTTTAGAAACCTTTTCATTAAAAAAAATGGAAAGTGGGCGTGGTTTAGGTGTGGCACGTAATTGTCTTTTTTTTCTTCATCTTTCTTCTGACGAGTGGCGTGCGACCATTACGTTTTGCTGGCTCTGTAAGTGGTATCATTTAGGGGTGCATACCAGTATCGGTAAGGAAGTATTTTTAACAAATTTATGGACTTATATGCTAAATTCGTATGGGAGTTCTCATTTCTAGGGATTACACGTATTGCACATTTTTGTCTTTTCTCGCATCAATCATAAAAAACAGAACAATAAAAAAATTGGTATGAATTGCATTTGTTACAAATCTCAGTTTTGAAACTAGTTTTGAAAAACAAGATCAAGAAGAGGAAAATCCCGGGGTTACCCCTCAAACGTACGGGGGGGGGGTGTTGCTGCTGGGCCCTTTAATCTTTAATCTGTTTCGTTATCACTTGGTATGTAACTAAAACTGTGTCCGAATTCAGTAATAACGAAACAGATTAAAGGGCATTCTTGGGCGAAGTTTAAGGAATTTTGAGAACAAATATGCTCAGTTGTGGAGAATCGAAAATATTTGAAGCAAAATACAACCATGTTGGGGGCAGATACCAGTCACTGCATGTTAGAAGGGAGTACCCATGGAGATGGAGGGGAGGAAATAAGAGAGGAAAACGAAAAATATTGTGCGTTTGTTTTTTGAAATAACAACACATCACAATAATCAGCCTCGTTTGAGTTTTACCTGACAACAACCAAGAACCGCTTTTGTGTACATACATGGGCCTAGGCAAGGAAGGTTGTCAGGTACATAAGAAAATGTCCATGCAAGAGATAAGCTACACGCAGTTGAAAACCGCAAATGAAGCAAGAGTTTCGGTTCGTATTATTATTTTGATTAACTCAAATTTCGTGTTGTCACTGTTTTGTTAGTCAGGAGGCGGGCATCAGTTCGCTCGCGCGCGCTTCATTATTTAGTAAGTAGAGGCGCCCCCTATTTATAATATATATTTATTATATTGTATACAGTATAATGTAGTCAAGTATACTTTACAGGTCTACATAATTTATATAGTCTAATAATTAAGTAAGTTATTGTAATATCAGTTTCACTTATTTTATTATGTATATATTGGAGACTAGGCAAGACTATTTTGCTGATTACAATCTGGACAGGGAATAATATAAAAACGTTGGGTTGCTAAATTTGCAAAGAAACTTTAGAACACCTGGATGGCAAAATGAACATACTACATAGTTTAATTTTTTAGTAAGATTCTAAAAAGTAATGGCCTGAACAAATTTTAATTTAATTTGCTGATTTTTAAAGATAAACTGTTTATTTTCTAATTTTATATACCATAATTCCATGTAAAGTCCACACCCTGTTTGCAAAGTATGGCACTTGCACACCTGAGAATTTCAATAGAACAATGGGAAACCAATAGGCCTAAACAAAAGAAGAGTGCTCATGCACACCCGAGATCTCGTTGAAAAGTGCCATACTCTGCAGACTGGGTCCACTCCAAATATTTACGCCAAGACAATACAAAAACAATAAAAAATCGTAAGTCAAGAACAAACATGTTTTATGTCATTCTTCTGAATTGGTCTGTAACCTGCTGCATACGACTTTATGAAATATTCTCTTACTTAATTTGAATATTTTTGCAGGAGGAACAAAGAACAGAGCAAAGGAAAAGAAACATCCTGCTGTTGATATTACATTACTTGACAGAAGAGGGGTAAGGTTTATCACAAATAATTTTTGTTTTCTTAATTCATTTAAATTAAAGTTTATATATATATATTATATATATATATATAGAATAAATATATAGAAACAAGTCTTTTGGTAAGCACTATTTTTTCATTTAATTATATGAAATTATGCAACATGAAACATATTTGTCTGATGATTGAATGTCAAACCTATTGAGAGAAATCCCCCATAAGATGCTAAGCTTAGATAGTCTTTTTATAGACATTTCTTGGTGTCCCCAACACTTCGAATACCTATACATTCAATGTTAATTTATTTACTCTTCATCTATTATATTTACCTGTATTGTTATTGTTGATTGTAGATTGTGTTGAAATGATATTTTATCAAACCAAAGTTATGAAACTCACATAGAATTTCCTCTAAATTATTTTCTTCACCATGCATGGTGCATTCCATGTAAACTCCATGCCAGACACTATCTTTTATCTATCTATGTTGAAGAACAATGAGAAGAAAAACATCTATGTTGAAGAACAATGAGAAGAAAAATATCTATGTTGAAGAACAATTAGAAGAAAAATATCTATGTTGAAGAAAAATGAGAAGAAAAATATCTATGTTGAAGAACAATAGTCTTATTGCTTTACCTGAAAGTCCCTACATGTTGAATATATTTGGGCTCTAGTTACTTGGAAATCACACTGGATTCTCAGTAGGTGACAAAGTTAGTCAAAAAATTCAGAGAGGGCCAGTATTTGCAATTTTACATTTTAACACAGAAAATTGACAATATAGCACAAATGAAAATAAATACATTGTTGTAACAATGAAAATCAAGGAAAGCAGAAAAGGTAGAAGAATTTTCAACTGATTTTTGTAGTTTTCACTTTTTTTGATTTTATCCTTCAGATATCTTGAAACTGCAAATGCTCTTGAGAGTGAAGCCGGAGTTAGCTTGAAGAAATTTCAAGTCTGTGATAATATTGATCTCCAGACAGTTGTCCAGGTATCTATATTGTTTTTGGTTATGACTTGCCAATGTTATTATTTGTGCGATCCAAAATTTAGATATTCCATTCTGACTTTGTTAATTCTGTTTTGTAACAAAAAGCAGCAAGTTCTATGTCTAAAAATTAAAAAATCAGTAAAAATTAAGCACTTTTTAAGCAGCTTGAGGCCGCATAATAGAGGGGAAGGGGTAACACCTAGGCTGTAGAATTTAAAAAGTGAAATTTGCTGTTGTTGTATATACATGCTGTATTCCAGCCTCAAGCAGCTAAAAAAATTAAATTCATTTGTTGATGGCTCCTTAGTTGGTAGTTAACAGTGCTCAATAATTCTATGCATGGCAGTGAAAGAAAATAACTCATGAGTGTTTCTTTGCATTTTTCTTTCTTTGCTTAATTCTATTTATCATTTATTGCATAGGAATTTGAAACCTACTACCATATCAAATTTAATAGATGGCCAAAGATATCAAAGAGAGTTAGAGACAGTGGTAAGATTAATTTTATATTTTTTCAGAAAACTTCAAATCATTATTATTAAGTTAATTTTTAATTAATTACTTGATCATACACACCAGGTGACCAAAAAAGAGTTGCCCTTCTCAACAGCTCGTATAAAATTGAGTTGTTGACCAATTGAAGTCATTTTAACATTGTTTCAAAACGTAAACATTAACTTAGATGTGTTATAGATTTTTCTGATCTTTAAAATATGTCAAAATTATGAATTTTATAAATAAAGCAATTTTGAAAATTATGAAAAGGTAGCCATTTTGGTTTTGAATAATTGAACCTATGAAAAATATGGAAGTTTTTTGTGGCTTAGAAGCATATCTTGTGACAATTGGGACGTCCTTGCATCTATTGGGAATAATTCTTAAGATCATTGTTTCATTGTAAAGTCTCCTGTTTGGCAAATCCGCATATTTAACCCATTTTATATGCCAGAAAAATCTTAAAAAATGTATATATCTAATTTAATGTTTTAGCTATGAAATTCATTTCAATCCACCAATACTTCGATTTTATATGAGTGGTCAAAGAGGAAAACTCTTTTTTGGTCATCAGAGGTACATTTTTTAGAAACAAGTTTTTCAAGAAAACATTTTGCTGAGATTGTAAATCTAATTATTGTGTTTGATGTGCAAGACTGTGAAACAATAAGTAAAATACGTTGATAGAAAAAGATGACTGGTTTAAAATTGATATCTACTCAGTTTACTCCTAACAAAATAGATCCCATATTTTAAAGGATCATTCTCTAACATTTGTTAATTTGAAATTCTGGGTCATTGAATGAACTGAGTTAAAAGTGGCAACATATCAGGGGAATGGGCAACATCAAAAATATGTAGCTCATGGCTTGAGAACTTTTCTTAAAAAAAAAAACAACTGCTTTTCTCATGTGAACATAAAGAATATTCCCGTGATAGATGAATTAAAATGGAAAAAATAACTAAATATATCTAAAATTAAAATCCAGAGAATGATGCAAAACAAAGAAGAGTTAATGTCTTTACTATCTCAAACCTACACGTAAGGACACCAATAGAACTGAAGTTTATTTTCAGTAGTAAGAGTAGAGCCCTATGCATCCGTCCATTGACATTAAACTGCAATTTAGGAATGATAACATGCTACGTCATGACACTGATGGGAAGTAACAAGCATACACTTTAATTTTAATAAATTTCATTCCTATTATTGATTTTGATGCAATTTGAACTTTGATCAATAAACAAAAGTTACACCTTTATCGTATTTCTTTAGCGGACACACCTTCAAAGATTAATTCTTCGAAGAGAAGGAATCCTCATAAGGAGTAAGTAAAAGGAAGAATTGTTTGGAAATCTTGCTTGCGAATTGTAGCGGAAATGATTGTATTACTTTCTTTGTTAGTTTCTGATTTGATACTTATGTGAGTATGATTTTATAACCAGGCGATAATGACAATGACAATTTATTGATAATAATTATGGTAATAATATTTACCGTGTGAGCCAAAAAAGAGTTTCCCGCTTTGACATGTTACATAAAATCAGGCAACTGATCGATTGAACCGATTCAAGCATTGTTTCAGAGCTGAAACATTAGCTTGGATATTTCCTATTTTTGGGGACTTTTCCGATTTTAAAATAGGTCGAATATGTGGATTTTATAAAAAGGCGATTTTAACCATAAGGGACCGTTCATTATTCATACCTGGTTAGTTGACTTACCGTATTTCCTCTAATAAACGCCGCTCTCTAATAAATGTCACTTTTAAACCAAATTTATGTAAATAAACGTTATAGTCTCGATGTCATACTTTAATTCGAAGTGAACCATTTTTTCCTTTATTTTCTTTATTTTCTTGATTCCGTTTCTTGATTTTCTTGATTTTTGATAAACGCCGCCCCCCTTTAATAACCGCTGCGCAAACTTCGTAAAAAGTTTTTGAACGCTGCGGCGTTTATTAGAGAAAATACGGTGATCGGTTGAAAAGAATGAATTAATTGACATTAACAGAAAATAAGATAAAAATGAAAGTAACATAATTTCGATTTAAACTTTATACATGACGAATTGAACGTTCCGACCTGAGGTCATCATCAGCAAATGATTCAAATCAACGAGGGCCTTTTATACTAGTGTATAAAATAACAATGAGGTAAATTTATTGCTAAACGAGAAAAATAATCGTGTTTGAAGTTATTAGAAAGTTAGAAGTTATCAAAAAAAATATAAATCATTGTACTGCGAATTGTGATAGACAAAATCATGATGTTATATTCTGATCAATAACAATTTCAAGTTATGGCTGTTTTTCCAACATAAGACATTGATTTGTAATTTGGCATTGCAATTTTTTGCTGAAATAAACGTAAACTTTAAAACTTGGGTCTGGTACGGGTTTTTCCGAAACAATATTGATAGAGTATCATGTTATAACCTCATTTGCTACATATCTGCGTGTGTACAACAAAGGCAAATTTTGCAAAAATAGTTAAAGCGAAACGCCAATTTCAAAGCGATTATCCATTGAAATTCTCTTCGCGAATTAGCGAATTCTCTTCAACTGGAAAGTAAAAACAAGCAGCCTGTGGTCAACCCAATGTTTTGATTTTCCGGCTGAGGAAACACGCTTTATCTTCAGTGGATAATCGCTTTGAAATCGGGGTGTTGATTTCATTATTGTTACAAAATTTGCCTCTGTTCGTATATACCGTATATATGTTCACATCATGAAGATTATTTTGCGAGTACGGTGCGGGGTGCGGGGATTTATTTCATGAACATCTGTTGAATCTTGGATTTTTCTCTTGAGAAAAATCACACGATTCTACAATAGTTAGTATATTAAACGAAATTCAGTATATAATTACAATCTACTTGTATGGCCGTCTGGTTGTGTCAGGCAGTAATGTAGTGCCACTATAGTAACAAGGGTGGCGCCAATATAAAAAGAACCCTAAACAATACCAAAAAGCAAAATTCAGTCGTTTTAGGCAGTAACAATGGCCACCTTAGCCCCCTAGCTCTACCGCACTGGTCAGAATTTCGATTCAGGATAGAGATAGAGACAGTTTCCTCTCAGGAGCT
>JAYJMH010054492.1:0-13084 GCA_036873815.1 Phacellophora camtschatica | reverse complement strand
CCCCCCCCCCCCCCCCCCCCCCCCCCCCCCCCCCCCCCCCCCCCCCCCCCCGCCCCCCCCCCCCCCCCCCCCCCCCCGACTCTGAGATCCTATTCTTGTACCAGAGCCTCGAAAAGAAAAAGATTAAAAAATAATTTTATTTTTAAATTAATTTTTTTTTTCATGGATGCTGGAGCCCATCTTTTTACCACATGGAGCCCAGTAATTTCCCGTGGTGGCGCAATGGAGCCCAAGACTAGCTACACAAGTCCCTACTATTTCGCTTAGCTTAGTTTCCGACAAAGCGACTGTTGTAGCCAGTCTACTGGAGCCCCATGTTATCTGAATTTCGAGCCCAAAAATGAACCCATTCTCAGCTAAATTTGTTAGAATAAATTTTTTGAAAAACGAAAAACACCCATTCTCAGGTAAAAGTTCTCAAAAAACGTACCCATTTTCATTGATTTATATTGATTTTCTAACTTTGCACCATATACACGTATTTATCTTAAGTTTCATAAAAAACTAAGTTCGGGAGTTGGTAGGTTGTTTCTAAACTTTTCTATTGATGTGTTGTTATGGGAAACTAAATAGAGCAATAGATTCCATTGTAACATCTGAGAAATTTGGGCCTACTGTTTCTTATAAACTATATAATACGTGTATTTTGAGAGAAAACACCATAAACAGCTTTACACATGGGAAATACGCTAAATCTTTTGAATATCGGCTGAGATATAACCAGCAAAAAACCGGTTCCTTCCCCGTCAAATTATTGTATTTTCGGTTACAAAATATTGTAACTGAAAATACTGGTTACAAAATATACGAACTAAGCCCAAAACGTAGTGATTCGATAAAGAAATCATGTATTCAGCCAATGCTCAACGCCCTTCCACAGATTTAACTGATATTTCACATGAAAGTTGTTTTATAGTGTGCTTTCAGACTATATGGTTCCTCCAAGTTAGGAAATAAAAACAAGTATGAAAGAACATACTATAGATGGAAGATGCTGGAGGGCGTCTATTCCGGACTCAAGAGGATTCGAAAAGCTCCGTTTTCACGTAAGGCAAAAACTGATACTTTCTGCTCCAGTTTCAAATGAATACGGAGCAGTGTGAACGGGGCCTGAAATTGTGAGAATAAATCATGGGAAAAAGTAAACAGAAACACAAACAAAAACACTCGTAGCATGAGAAAATCTCTGCATAAAAATAGAAATCGTAGGAATGAATATTGGAAACCTAAAAACTAGGTTATATAAAAATAGAATGAAAATTGCTAAAATAACACGATTATCACGTATAAGTGCAATTGAACCAATAAAATGTTGAACAACAACTAAATTAATGCCATAAAATTCTAGAATTGAATTAAAACACTAATATTCTGCAATCGCAAGAATTCATTAATTTTGTAGCATTTGAAGTAAAGACTGTCTCATTCAATTTGGGAGTACCTTATGCCGTTTACCAGGTTTCTATTTGGTTTGTGCGCATGTCCCAGTAATTTCAAGTTCTATATAATCCTGCACAAAAACGAAATGCCTTTCTCGAAAGTCAATTAGTGTTGCTTTATTTTTTTGTCATTCTTCAATTAATGGTAACTGTATTCAGATATTGCAACAATTTGAGATTTTGAAACCTCTAGATCTTATAACTAGTAAATGGCGAAAATTAACAGAATCATGATTTATTCTTTATATGCATATTTGGGTTGAGACGGTCTTCACTTCATCGCTTTCCAAGAAGTATTCCTCTGAAATGTTGAGATGATTAGGATTTACGCTATTGTCAACTGACTTATATGGATTTCCGGTTCCGTGTAACCATGAAAAGTACGAGTATAATAATGTTAACAGCGAATTTGAGTACCCAAACAGCAATTTCACATCAAAAGAATACTTTTTCTAACCATGGATCACAAAGTGGTGTTCAAGAAACCTCTCAAGTATAGGAACCTCTAAGGAAAGATCGGGCAGTGGACTAAACCCTGCTGGTCCATTGTTTGCGCGTTTCCAGACATGCAGGAATGTTCAGCCACGATAGACAGGAAGAAGTTAAAAGAAGGGTAGTAGCTAGTGAGAAGATTATATTTGTACAAAAAGAAAATCAATGTGCGATACAAAAATTGAGGATGGTTTTTAATCTTTTCAGCATCCATAACTTTAGCATCCTTCCAATCACAATAAATTCTTCTCATTGAGAAAGGTCAACAGAGCTATGAACGCTTCCAAGATCAAAGGAGCTTAGCATTAAAACAACATATTTAGAGTGCTTTAATAAACACAAGAGAATAATTCACACAAGAAACTTTGCTGCGAGAAACTGGGGATACCATACCATAAAAGCACCTAAAATATCTCAAACCTTGCATCAAGCGTGTTGTCAATAAACTCAAGCTAACCATTTACTTGTCTTACATAATAGCATAACGTGTTAAAAGCTTTACCAAATCACTGCATTACATTAAATCAAGGCACTGAGAGCAAAACCATGCGTGCTGCTCATTCAACTATTACAACAACAACAATGGTCCTTCATTTTAAGAAAGCACTAAAATTCACTGTTCTTCGCTGATGAATTTATTGGAAAGCTTCACTGTGAGATCACAGCCTTCATATTGCATTCCATCCAGTTCTTTCAGAGCACCCTCTGCTGTATCCAAATCTTTGAACACCAAGAATGCATAGCCTTTTCTTCCTCTCCACAAAACTTGGATTGGGCTAACACCTTTATCTCTCACTACAGCCTTGAAAGCACTGACCCTTACCTCTTCTCCAATTCCACCAACATAGACAGCTGGGTCTAGTTCTCTCTTACCTTGATATCTATCCCTTGATCCATAGAATCTACCACCACCTCGACCACGACCACGACCTCTTCCACGACCTCTGCCCCTACCACGTCCTTCAGGTCGGGATCTCTCACCACTCTTCTCTTCATTCTCAGCTCCATCTTAAAAAATTAAGTTAATTGGATAATGTGAACCAATAATATCAATATAAATGTTGCATATTAACCCTTTCGCAACTGAATTTGTTTCCAATTAACAGGAAAGTACTTACAGGAAAGTATTTAGCATGGGGTAGCATTTACCACTAAACTAATTCAATGATGAACCTTTTCAGAAATATCCTGAAAATTTGACATTTTATGTTGCTTATTAAAATGGACCATATCCCCCCTTTCTAGGGAGAATGGGTTAATGGAAAAAGCTAAAATGCAGCTAACGATTTTAGTTTTAAATATTACTACTCTGAATTTGGTAAACTTTTGTTTGTTCCATTTTGTTCTGCAAGTAGCAGAAGCAGAGACAAACACAACAACCGAGTGATGCTATATCAGGTCTTTCTGTAGAGAAAAGGTTTTGACAGAAAGCGGCTGGTTTTAAGTTATAACAGGGCAAGAAAAAACACTCCCTGTTCTGAAAAAAAATAACAGCACAAAATTGATCATTAGAAATAACAGACTTCTGCAAAATGATTATGATTACCTGAATTTGGGTCTGCATTTTCTTTTGATTCATCACCAGAGTGATCTTCTTGCTGTCTTCGCCTGTTTCTCCCACCTCTACCTCTACCTCTACCTCTTCCTCGGCCACGACCTCTCCTTCCACGTCTTTCTGATGTGTATCCCTCTTCCCTATCTGGCGCTTCTTCATTGTCCCCTTCCTTTCCATTCTCTGTTTCACTCTTTGACCTTGACGGTCTTTGGTACCTTGGTACATACTTCAGTGTGACATCAACTCCAGCTTCCTTCTCTTTCTTGTTCAGGGTTCTCAGAATTGGCAACCTCCTCAGCTGGTTACGGGTCAACTTTGACCAGATGATGCCTTTAGGCTTAGGTCTTCCTCCTTCACATCTAATGATTTGAGTTGGAGTGATTATGTAGTCAACCTGCATAAAAATTTAAAGTTGATTAAGATTGATTGCTAGTGAACAAATATCTTGACATAAAACACAAAACCCATATGGTACAGGCAAGCCTACTGCAATCATTGCTTTCACATAAATCATAAAAATTGGTTTCACATGTCAAAACAGTTGAACTCTTGAAAATTACAAGGTATGGAAGGTATACAAACAGTGAAAGTTTTTAAAAGATATATATATATATACAAAACAGTTTGAGTTTTCTGAGAGTTAAAGCTAAGTGAGTTTGAGTGAAGTGGAGTTTTCAGTCAATCAAGTTAAAGTTAAGTGAATTTGAATTAAGCAAGTTTGAGTCAAGTGGATTTCCGATGTTTTACGTTTTGAGATTAGACTATCCAACTCTGTAAATATTTCCAAGAAAAATTGCTTTCAATTATCTGTCCTCCTCCAAAGTTGGTCTATCGTATTCATGACCCAAAAGGCTTACCCATCCTAACATAGCTACAAGGTGGAACTCAGTAAGCTTAATTTTCATAAATTCAAGCATAATCTCAGGGATAATTTGAACCCTTTATGCTCAACAAATGATGGTGTTGAGGACACAGAGCACTATTTTCTGCTCTGCCATACTTATGATGCAAATAGACGTGATCTTCTCGACAGTGTAAATGCGGTATTGTTGCCTCATGGTTTGATAAATCTTTCAAATAAAGAGTTGCTAAAAGTCATCCTTTATATGGTCATAAACAATTACCATTTGATTTAAATGCAAAAATTCTTACAGCAACATTTGAGTATATCCAGGCCTCCAAACGGTTGAATAATTCAGGAACAAAAACCTTTAAATCTCCTCTCTATTTCTATTTCTTTTGTGTTTATTCATTTATAAAATCGTTTTGTAATATTAAAAATTGTAATTTAGGTATAATGTCTAGTGCCAGGGGTAGTCATGATACAGTACATGCCATTACTAACCTGACATAGCAAAAATTCTTATAGATTTTTATCAGTTCTTTGAAAGGCTGTAAGAATTCTTGTGGTGTATGGAAGAATAATATTTAGAGTGTGAATGAATTATTTTGTTGTCCCCAAAAATCCCCCAAAGGGTTCTTTGATAAAAAATTGAAAGTTCTGAAGACTTGAAATTTTGGCAAGAAAATTAGGTTGAGTTACGAATGGCCTGCTGTACTGTATATTTGCTCCTCCTGGCCGTCCTCGTAATGTAGTATAGTAGTTTTCGTTAGAGAGAGTTTTTAAGGTAATTTGTTTGTAATTTTTTATATCGAATATAAAAAGAAAAAAAAAATGAGTCCTATTCAAAAAGCAACAAACTTACATCAAAGTCATGATCTTGCATCATGTCGTCAGGGATGTCAACAATCTGGCAGTCATGTACAGTTGTTATAATAGGAGTATTCTCATCAATAGCACCCATTGACCGCATCATGGCATACTCTAAATCAGCATAGCCTTCTCCTTTTCCAAGTCTGTAACCTAAAAAATTTCAGAGAAGAATGTTAATCAAATGACCTTGTTGTTTTGTGCTAGATAAGGAAACTAGTTGGACCATCAATTTATTGAAATAAACAGAATGGAAAATGATTGGATTATATTTTGTGCCAAATGTCTTTAAAACAATTTATCTGTGCCAAATGTCTTTAAAAACAATTCTTAATTAATTAATTTTGAAGTTTTACTTGTTAGAATACATTTAAAAAAATATTACAGGCAAACAATTATGCAATTCAAACATGAAATCTAAACTTTTAATCACAACAAAAGGATTCTCAATGAAAGGCATTTCATGCTAAAAAATGATTGGTTCATATTTTCTTAAGGTTTAGCAAGAAGTTTAGATAAAAATTATCATCCTAGCATCATGTCCACTCCATTAGTATCATTGAGCGTTATGTAATCTTTGCTAGAAAGTTCAAGAGTTTCTTAGTGATTTTTAATTCACCAGTAAAAGTTTTAAATTTGTGTGAGTTACACCGGTGAGTTTCTTATAAAGTGGTAACTTATAATTAAAAAAATGTGTATTTTAGATTGGCACAACAATGCTTTTTTAATGAGGAAAAACCCAAATTGTCAACTGGCTGAGTGAAACAGAAATTTGCTCAAAAGATGTAAACTCTGTTTTATGTTTTCAAAGGTGGATGCTCACTTTCAATCTTTAATGATAGAGAACAGGTGTCTTCAGCTGTGTTTACCTTGCATATTGTTGTTGATATTTATGAACATAATGCTGACATTTTGTGTTCACACAGTAAATGTGCTTTTATTATGTTTAACCTGGTTTTTAATCAATAAAAGGATATTATATTTCACAACTATGGTACAAAACATTGTAACTTTTCAGAATATATATATATATACATGAAGGTTATCTTTAGTTTGTAATTTTAAAAACATGGTTCAACTGGTAGCTTGTTGAAAGTTGCCTTTCAAAATTAAAAAAAAAAACAAATTGTTGATAAGAAGTGTGATGTTTCAATCATAATCGACATCTGCCATTTTTGACAGCCAGATTGTACTTCAAAAGTTTTGCATGCTGAAGGTCTACCAAGTAGGTCCCATTGTCACATCACACTTACCCAAAAATATCAACAGGACACCCTGTTACAATATTTTACTACACTACTCTCGCTTACACACTGCCTACCTTTCTTTGAAACTGCAACACTGCCTGAGAAAATAACGTCAATCTTGACTTCATCTTCAAAGCTGACAGGTTGACGGTGCAATTTTACTCCCAACTGGGTGGCACATTTTCTCAGTTCCTCTTCTTCTTGTTTCGGTGGCACTATCTTATTGAAGAGTCCAGACTTTAGCCTTGGGGTTGGAACCAAAAGATCTTTTTCCTCCAACATGGTGCAGTATCTTACGGCTTCTTGAGGTTTATCTGGGTTGACTTTGACAGTTTTTGCACCTTCAAACGACTTCAAACCGAGAATCTTTTCTCCGGCCACATCAGCCCCTTTGAAATTTGGGATGCGGTCCTTGACAGGGCGAGGAAAATTTGCGAGTTCATTCTTTTCAATGTAGTCCCAGATTTTCTCGCGGATTTCCTTTTTGGATTCAGGTACACTTTCCCAGGTCAGGGGTTGGACTTCTTCACTTTCCATCATTTTTATTTGATCCAACAGCGTGCAAAAAGGACACAACTAATTTGCGTGACAGTGTACTTTGCTCAGTTACTTGTCAATGACAATTGGGACGCGCTCTCACCGTAGGCCGGTAGAACTTTTGCTTAAAATTATTGCTTTGCGTCGGAAATCAACCTCAAACTAATGACTAAACTTCTGCAATCTACACTATACTTCTCTCTGGTCAACTTCTTGGCTTGCGTGGCGAGGATATTGCAGCACCTCACGGTAGAAATGGAAATTTTCCTGGGAAACCGCTGCTGAACTCGTGGCAAACAAGGCAAGAGAAAGAGCTACAAGTTCGCGGTTGATTGACAGTGTCACTCACCGCTCCCAAACGGGGTTGTTTCAAGATGGCCTATTTAAGATGGTAGCCAAAAAGATTGTGGTTTTATTTATTTGTCAAATGATAATTCTGAAATGATGAGCTTCAACAAAAAAGAAGAAAAGTCTGCAATCGAGAAAAGGTTTGTTTCAGAGGCTGATCTCGAAGAAATAAAAAAGAAACGGGAAGAGGAATGGGAGCTGGCAAGGAAGGAGGGAAGAGAGATTGGTAAAAAAAAATTATTTTTCATTTTCTATATTTTTGTTGTCATGTTTCTTCTTGAGTAATGTTGTTGTTGGCAGAATTATAGTTTTTGCTAGCAAGCTACTTTATGAATAATAAAATAATAATATTATTTTCTAAAAAAAATAATTGCACTGATGATGTCATCATATTTATTTATTTGTGTTTGTTTTGTTTGTTTGTTTGTGTTTATAATTTACTTCACTGGCTTTGTTTTTGTCGTGTGACGACTTGTTTGTTTTGCCTTTTTCTTATAGTATAAACCATTTTCTGATTATAGAAACGTTTTAAATTTTAAAATAAATTTTAAATATTGTTTTCAGAGTGAAGAAGTAGGCTAATAATTATTAGCCTACTTCTTCACTCTGAAAAAAATATTTAAAATTTATTAAAATTTAAAACGTGATTGGTACAATAATAATTTTTTATTTCTAATGGATTAATTTATAAATAGCCTAATAATTAAATACAATTTTTTTGAATTATTTTTGACCAACGCAATAGCTAAAAAAAATTAAAACATTATTGTGCAGATAATTACGGTGAAATTATTTAAATACTAAATAGATATTAGCTCAGTCAGTGGATGTCAATGATATTATGCTAATTTTGATGGCTAAAAAAGTTTGTTAAATTGTCTTTGAATTTGTCTACATTTCTCATTTTTGGGTAGGCCTTTTGTTGTGATATTTATTTTTGTGAGCTGAGCTAATTCCAGTCTGCAGAGTATGACACTTTTCGACGAGATCTCAGGTGTGCATGAGGAGCCCCACAGTAAGGCCTTCAGTTAGCTTTGAAACAGTTACATCTGGGAGAAATTTGCACCTGATATTTAGAGAAGACTGGACTACTATTCGCTGAACAACTACAACATCATTGATAATTAATAATTGATAATTTCGGAACAATGTAGGGTAGAACAAGAAGATTAAATTGAAAATTCTTGATAAAAAATTTAACGTTGAAGAAAAACATGGAGCAATAAAAGGCCTAAAAATGACAAGGCACTGGGACCACCACCGGTCAGAATAATTAATGAAATATTAAAAATAGGAAAGAGGAAGAACATTTGGAAAAAGGGACCATGATCTAACTCAACCAGAAGAGGAAAAATCCTTATACACATATTAAACAAAGACAATATGGGACATTTAAATAAAGAAAAAAAATTACAAAATTGCAAAATCAATAAAATTATCAGAGTAAATAGCCGTGCAATGAGTTGATGCTACATGGAATCGATGATCTGCTTTATGAAAGGAGATGGAAAGGGGATGGAAAGAATAAAAATAAAAAAAGGAGATGGAAAGAATTGACATTCTGATAAGAAAAATAATAAAGAATTTTGGAAACCTCACATAAGTAACGCCCAAAGTAGCAATAAAAAATGTTACCTGCATACGAAGAAGTTGCAAACGAGGAGAGGATGATGATGTGGCACCGAATTTAGAATAAAAATTAATGATTCGATTGGAGAGGACAAATCATACTAGAATTACCATGGCTTATGCAAACCTATGCAACTGGTGGAAATAGCAAATGGTATAAACCAAAGAAAATTGCAAAGGAAAAGTTAACATAAAAATGAGAGAAAATATGGACAGCAAAATAAAAGATCGAATAAAATAAAGTTAGAATGTAAAAGCAGAATACCACATTGTACCACAACGATATGGTGATGCAAATTCTGTTTTTTTTAAACGGAGCTCGAGACATTATATCTTAGAATGGAAAGGAACAAAGCAATTTTTTTTTCAATAAAGAGCTAAAGAAGTGAAATATGGGATGGATTGCAGAATATGGCAGGAAAAGATAGCGAGATGAAAGACATGGGAAGAAAGGTTAAAAGAATTTTCAATAGAACTAACAAACAATAAAAATGAAAACATTCCAGCACATCTTTTTGTAGGATTGTGCCCTTGCATTTGACCAAGGTTGGAAAAACATTATGAATAATAATACCGAAACCTTGCTAGGGAAATGTCTGGGTATAGCCAATTCATGAGCCAATCTCAGCAAATTAACTCTTCCAGTGGCAGAGCTAACCACCAAAAAGTTGGGGATAAAATTTTCGAATACCCTTCATTTCTCAGGAAACGCCCCTTTAACATCGATTTTTCGATTTGACAAAAAAATCTTCCCATTCATACTCTAGGCATTTTCTCCCCGAATTTGGATGAATTTGGAAGAATTTGGGAACCCAACTTTGCCAGAAGTGGCATGTCTCCCATTCTTTCCTCTCCCCAAACAAAAAGTTTAATTTATATTCGTCCAATGAAGATAAAACCTACTAAGCAGCGTCGCCCTGAATGGCACGTCGCCGTGAAACAAAACACTTTCGTTTCTACCATCAGGTCATCTTCTACACATTTGGAACAATTAATCTTATAAAGAGTGCATCTGGCTTGAAGTAAGAACACACAGCTGTCACAAATCCAGAATGATTATCGAAAATACAAACGTTTTTCATTTGAGGGCGATGTTCCATTCATTTCATTCATTCATTCAGCTCCATTTCGAGGTGTGAAATAACTAATTCGGCGTGACCCTTTAGTAACATAAAAATTCGTTTTTTATACAAATAACTCTTTTTTTTATATTTTGTTTTTGCTTAACTATTCTTGTATTCATTTTAGTCTCCTTTTTATAAACAACTGCTGTATGACATTATTAACATGTTTTTTTTTATCAAATGCTTAAAATGAATGAAATATATTCTAGAGAAAGAAGAGGACGTTGTTCATGATGGTAGAACTTTGTATGAACGACTGAAGGAACAAAAAGATAAAAAACAAGAAGAATTTGAAGAGCAGCTGAAATTTAGTAGGTTTAAATTTCTACACCAATTAGGTTTTTTCGTGTACTGTCGGCCTTTGAATTAAAGCGTGGAGCTACTATTTGTTTGTATTAAAATTACGTTACGGCCTAGCCTGAGATCAGGCTCTCCGTCCGAAACAGAATATTTATTTTTTATTTTTTCTCGGATGGAGAGCCTGATCTCAGGCTAGTTACGGCCTCGCTGAATGTTATCTTTCATTGATGAACCAAAATGGCCTAAATTCAGGAACTCTGTCGTGTGCCATACACCAATGGAAACTATGAGAGTTTGCCTGAAATTGCCTCCTCCAGTATGGGCCATTTGGGCCATTTGGGCCGTTGAAAAAGTTTTGAAAAACTTCACATATTTTCTGAGTTTGCGTTACTCAAGAGTGCCACTTATTTACAAACATGAAATTTTACTGTTTACTCTCTACTTTGAGGGAGTGAAATGGTTTTATCATAAAGCGTGATTTGCTTTTATTTCTTATGGTATTTTTTAAACCGTTTTATGCCCGGATTTATTCTAATTAACAGGGAAATTCTATGCATGTTTTTCATTGCAGGGGGTAGTACATTCAAAGAAAATTCCTTTAAAAGATAAACTTCACGTTGAAATATCTTAAATCAAAGTAAAATTTTTTCGACGTTTACTTCCTGACAATCTGCAGTTTAAACCTAAAAATTATGGTAAACGAAGAATAATTTGAGAAATGGTTATGTTAAATGGTAAACTGCACCTAATGTAATAAATTCCCGTATATAAGATCCTACAAAATCAAGAACATGCAGCCTGCTTTTTCTCAGTTACGCATCTTTTTCTACATGACGAGGGAGTGAAACACGTATGTGGGCAATGCATTAGGATGAACTACAGAATTAATCTTTTCTAACATTTATCCAGGTTCTTTCTGCCTTATTCTAAAAGAGATTCATACGTTTTAAAGATTTTTGAAAAATTTTAGTTGTTTCTGTGTAGTTTTTCCTTCAAAAAGACCTTAATCGAAGCAATTAAATTAATCTAAGCATTTTCCAAATAAAAACCTAATTCAGCCTGAATCGTGAAAAGAAGGTTCTTATATGCGAGGATTTACTGTATCTTTGGTAGATGGTAAAAAGCAAGGACCGAGATATATGGGGGTCCAGGGGGGCCTTGGGCCCTCCAAATTTACCTGGTCGGTTAATATAAATAGCATAAATATTCCACCTGTAGCACCGTATATAGGAATCTTTATCCGTGGGTCCCCTCAAGCAAAAAATCGTATCTCAGTCCTTGGTAAAAAGGTCTTAAAAATTTTGAGCACGTAGTAATCATAATCATAGTAATCTTGGCTATTCCACCCAATTTACGTTCCCTAACTTAATTTCGATTCGTTGTAGAAAACATGATTTACAAAGGATTAGACAAAGAAGATGCTAGCTTTTTGACGTACTGCTCAGAAAAACAAGCAGAGTTTCACGGCAAGAGATTTGACGAGGACGATTCGGAAGTACAAGGCTACAGAATATCCTTTCTTTGTTTTGTTAATTAATTTAGCACCCAGTCAGTGGGAGCAGTAATTGGATAGGGGGCGTGTCCTATATTCTCAGGTCTCGGGTTTCGATTTCGATACTCTATTTTTGGGTCTGAAAATGTTTCTTAAGAAAAAATAATTTTGGCTCTAAAAATTTAAAAAACTTATATTTTGGGTAACATATTAAGAAATTGCATATCAATATTAATAATAAGATGTACAGGCAACAAAATTGCATCATAAGATGCGCCATGCTGTAAAATGTTTGGGTTTGGGTTTTCGTTCAATTATATTTTTGGGTCAGCTCAAGAGTTCCTTGGACACGACCCCCTATCCAAGTTAGATGGTACTGCCCCCCCCCCCTAGGGCTTAGCACCGATATGAATCATACAAAAATTTGAAAAGAAGTTTTTATCTTATAGGTAGAGATCATTTTGTATTTTTTTCATAGATGGGATTAACCAATCCATATATGGGATTGATTAAATTTTGAGATTTACCAATTACTTCACAGACTTCTTATCACATGACCACGATGACTAAAAATTGATTGGCTGTTCGAAAATTTAAACAAATTAACTGACGGACGAAATACAAATGTTCCTATGTTTTCTTTGTGAGCTTTTAGGCATTCCTGGTAAGATATCGCTTAGCTTAACTCAAAATAATAATAAAAACTGCTGCAATTTGATAATTCCAATCGTGTAATTGTTGCTGACAAAATCATTTCAAAATCTATATTTTCATATTAATAACAAGGGGATAATAATAAGTAGGACTACCATGACGACAAAAGTGATCTTTCTGGGAAAAAGGATATGCCGCCAAAAACTTTAGGATATATTTATTATGCTCCCAAAATCGAAATTTCATTCTCATAAGTCCTACTGCAGTTGGTGACCTTGACTTTAACAAGCTGCAGTTGATAAAATGTTAACAGAAAAGAGCGAAGCAACCAGTTTGCCAGTTAAAAACACAAGTTCATTGCTGTCAAAGGAGTTGACATCGAAGAAACAAGTTGGAAAGTCCAAAATAACTGGTATTATAATAAGAAAAAGGTAACAAAATATTTACTCACGTGATGAGGATTTTGGCGGTTCAGATATTTGGCGCCAAAAAGACTAAGTGAACAATTTGGCGGCGATGGAATCTGACTGCTTGTTCAATTTTGGCTTCAAATCTT
>JAYJMH010054481.1:0-13088 GCA_036873815.1 Phacellophora camtschatica | reverse complement strand
GATACAAATCATGTAAATGTATTTTTAGATTGTACTTCGACTGCACTTCGTGCAACCGAAGTTTTGTTACGATTTTCAGAGACCAAAATTTCGCGTTGATGCCTCTTTAATATAAATTTCTGCCCGCATTACTTCCTGAAAATATGACATTTTACGTTGCTTGTCAATAGGCCATATGGTCCTTCCCGGAGAGAAAGTGTTAATAGTTTTAGGAAAGGAGTAAATGTGCACAAAGTCTCAAGCCATTTTGCATGTTCTAATATTACATGTTTTTTTTATGAGAAATCAAGCTCTGGCCCTAGTACTAAAAGTTTCTTAAATTGTCTGTTGTTTTATAATATTGTTATGAGAAACAATAGAACAATGTAATATGTTAGAATATCCCATCAATTCTATTACTAAGTTTCTTATAAAGACTTATAAAAAATACATGTAATCTATTTATTGAACATATTTGTTTTTCTTGTGCTACTACCTACCTCCAAGATGAAACTACATTGGTCATGAACATTGGTCATGAATTTATAAAATCTCTAAACGTTTTTTTGTATGCATGCCTGATTGTTTGAGGAAATCTATGGCTCTCGCTCCTCTTCAGACTTCCCTTAAATGCTCGGGGAGAGCTATTGATTGCTCTCCTAGGAAAACAAATTGCTCTCCTCAGAGTTTGCTTTTCTCATTGTTTTCAGTGAATTCATGTGAGAATAGCTCCTATGAACAGTAACAATGGGAACAATTCATTGCTCGCCTGCCAAAAATCTCATGACAAGGCCTGTTCGTATGTTATTAAAAATACCATAAAAATAGGTTTCCTTTGCTCATGACCGATATTTTTCTTTTTCAGGAGCTTTGGAGGTGAAGTGTCTTGGGATCAATCTGTTGCTCATGGTGCGACCTTTCAAGAAACTGATGAGACTATAACACATCAGGTCATGGACAGGCCTTTACCAAAGAAAGTAGTTTTATCAAGGTATTATTTTGCAATTTTTTTGTATCTATGCTTCTAGATATTTTTCAATATATATATACCTGTTAAGTATACACGAGGGAATATTCACAATAGAACATAGCGTTCAAATCTTTGAATGGTTGATCTTATTGTTTTCTCCTAATCAAATTTAATAACATTCACACCTCTTGGCATTGTTCGAACGGAATCTCGGCAGTTTTCGGCTTCTGAAATAAAATGAAGTGCACGCTTTGCAAACTAACTTTTTTATTTTTCCCGTTATGAAAGAAATCTCCATGAGCAAATATGACCAAAGACATTTAAATTAATATGCAAGAATAATTTTCACAAAAACTTTCCTATAAGAATGTTATGTTTGTAACATTTGATTATAAATATTAACGATAATAATGACCGACGTTTCGATGTCATTTTATCATCATTTTCAAGCTAAATGAAATAAAAGACGTTGTTTTGTATATATATTCAAATAAACAATGGAGAGATTTTTTATCACGTGGTGAGAATTTCGACGGTTCAGATTATTGGCGCCAAAAACTTTCCTACCTGAAAAATATAAATTTCTTTCCTACATCAGGAAAAACTGCTGTCAATTTTTTATTTTGACTCGCTCTGTTTAAATTTACATATCAAAGGATTTGTACATGAGCTCTGATTGCTTGTCTGTAGAGGTAGGGGGTAATTAATATTATTTAATTTTGCGTTTAAGATCATCTAAGGCATTTAATATTATTTCCGTATGCAGTAGTAGTTGTGCATAAATAATTCTGTACAATTTCTATAATTCTTTATAAATCTGTATAATCTTATATGATTCTGCATAAATCTGTTGAATTCTCTATAATTCCGTTCAATTCCGTATAATTCTGAATAATTTTATATAATTCAAGATTTTAGGACGTACAAGGTGCATTTACCTGGTTACCCCCACATTTAGAACTGGCACCGAATAAAAATGAAGAATTCACATTTTCTTATAAAGTAATTTTTTATCCCACATTTAGACACTATGTCCAGCCACAGTGGATCTTTGACAGCGTGAATGCCAAACGAATTTTGCCGATTGATGATTATATTCCTGGTGCTGTTCTTCCTCCGCATTTATCGCCGTTTGTAGAAGAAACTGAAGAGGATTACATTCCACCAGAAAGGCTCGAAGCCATTGCTTCCGAAAAACAGATTTTGCGTACAGAAAATGAGAAATCTGGTAAAAAGAAACAAGGTATGATTTTTAAGTTTGATTGTAATTTTTGCTACTCTTTCAAAGAATAATTTTAATTGATAAACGTTTCATAGTGGTATTCTTTGTTTTTATTCTTTTTTTATTTGAGATAAAAACTTTTATTGTACCCTGTGAGTCTTTTTAGATATTAATTTAAATTTAAATTTTACTTATTTATGTCGAAAACTATTTTGATATGTTTTTTTTTGTTAGATTTAATTCTTTAAGATTCTTCGTTTTCCAAGGGTTCCTTTACCTCATCAGAAAATATGTGGGGGAATCTTCTCGTTTTAAGTTTATGAGTTTTTTGTTTCGTTGTTTTTTTTGCTCTAATGTAAAATAAATTGTTTTAGATGAACCGTCAAATAAGAGAAAAGTTGACGAAGCAACAACCGAAGAAAAGAGACTCGCTGTCATGATGATGCCTAGGAAGAAGCGAAAACTTTACGAGAAAATTTTACATTCGAAAAAGATCAAGGCAACTGAGGTTGGCAAATCTATTTTATTTTCATTACTTTTTATTTAAGTATCTATAACATAGGCTTCAAATCTTTGATTGGCTGATCACATCTGTTTTCTCTTAATGGAATTGAATAACATTAACACCTCATGGCATTGTTCGAGCCGAATGTAGATTGTTTTAGGTGGCTACAAAGAATGAGTGGCAAGCTTTGTTTTTGAAGTATTTGCAAACAATATTTTTGTAGATTAATCTAAATACTTTAGTTCATATCTTTTTATTTTAAATATTTTATTTAGCGGAACATGTTGTTATTTCCCACCTAAAACTGTGTAGATCCCGCTCCAACAATAACGCGAGGTGTTAAAGTTATTTAATTTGGAAAGGAGGAAACATATGTGATCAACCAATCAAGTATTTGAAGCTCTGAAGTTGTTGTTGTTTTTGATATTCTGGTGTGGAGCATTCTGTTATGGAATTTACTTGTTATAAAATTAATCTTGGATGGAGCTTACCTCTAAGTGCTTAGCGGAAATATGCTAATTCAAGCAACATCAGAATCGCATTCGAATGTTACGCTTTATCTTTTTGATTCTCCTGGGACTCAGTCGAATGTTTGACGCGAGATTCCATTCTTTCCTTTGAGCCAATAAACGGTAAGAAAGTAGATGTCGGTACCAGGTGTATTTTCTTTCGAAGTATCTCTGGGCATCAGCTTGGGTGTACAGAACAGGGGGATTTTGTATAACAAAAAAGTGGATGTTCCAAGCATAACAATGCGATTTGAAATACTAGATTTTACACTCTTCTGGTTGCACCCAATCATAAGAAAGAGAAAAATAAATGTACAATGAAACATAGACAAGTACCGGGTGTCCCAAAAAATGGCTACGGATTTGATTGGGTCTGGCGAGGAAAATATTACCTAATATGCTACGAAATGTTTTTGATGTTACTCGTTGATTGTTAACTTTATCAAAAATACCTTGTTTGACATTTTTGGTACCCTGTAAGTTGGGATATTAGTTTTCGAAGTTGAAATTGTGCTTCGCCCTCAAACCAAAGGTTTGGAAGAATGGCCTACCGAGAATCGGTCATTTCGGGAAATCACCATGATCCTGATTTCAAACAAGCAAGGTATCCACAGGCTACAAGCTGTTTAACAATGGGCATCGAGATTTTTGCCATACTCAATAGAAAAATGAAAAAACATGAAATTGAATGTATGGTTAAAATCGTAACTTTCAGCTAATTCAGTTGGGATAACTTATGATAAATTGCTTCAATGGCTTCAACGACACATTATAAAAAAATTATAGCTCTTTTAATCAACAATAACTTAGTTCTATAAATATGTTATTTTCTAAAATGACAAAACAACAAACGAACATCAGAATTCCCCAAGTCAAATACTTTCTTTTAGGCCATTCTGCAAAAGCTCTGGTTTGAGGGTGACACACATTTCAATTTCAAAAATTAATATCTTAAGTTATAAGGCACCAAAAATGTCAAACAAGGTATTGTTGATTATGTTAACAATCAATGAGTAGCAGCAAAAACATTTTGTAGCATCTTGAATAATATTTTCACTGTTAGACTAAATCAAATCCGTAGCCATTTTTTTTGGACACCTGGTACATTGTGGGTGTACAGGGAAAAGTAGATTGTAGATAAAAACCTTGAATTTAAACGAAATACTCATGTAGCATGTAAACGAATTAATCAAAACTTTTACAATATAATATTTTTGAATAGCACCTTAGAAATTGAGAGGAAATAATTTATTTTTTCTAAGTCTTACAATTAATAACTAAACTTAGTCTTCCAAATAACACCTACATTTGCATGTCATTGTTTGGTTGGTACTTTTTTCTGTCACCAATTTACTTTGATTCTACGTCTTTTTTACTTATTTGCTAATTTCATTCTTTCAGAAAACGAAACTGAAAAAGAAGAGAGACCAATATGAGAAAAAGAAAACTCAAACCGAGGGATAATAAATTCCAAGTAAGACTTTAAAATCCAATTCTGGACAGCGAAGCAAATGGACTTTAAATGTAATGGAATTTATATTCTTCCTAACTGGAAGAGGAGTGCTGATTTTTTTCTTTTGAAATGTGATTGCATTGAAAGTCTCAATATTACTCGATGGGCAATTTTATATTATTCATACTTGGCGTGGTGATAATGCGGTTTTTGTTTATTTTTGTCACATAATGAGCTTTCTGCCAAAGCATGAACGAACATCGATTCTCTTGAATCTTTTCGCAAATCTGTCAGAGTCTTTTGGCCGAATAATTTAGAGGTACAAGGAGTGGTCTACTCCCTGTTAAATTTTTGTGACCACCTACTCTCTATTAAATATATGTTTTTGAAAACTTGGCCTACACGTTTATGTTTTTTGGTTTGAGATGGTTTGACTTGGCCTCTGGCCATCATTAAACATTTAGACATGGTTTTGAATTATATGGCTTAAAAATAGATCACAGATAAAGTTGCAAAGTAGAATTATGTTTTTAATGCAAGAATTTGTCTAAATTCGTTTACTGATGATATCAGAATTGTTTTATAAGAGGTTAGTTGAATTATGATTACCTAAATTTTGTCCATGGTCTGTTGCATTATTTTCAAGTGCCACGGTTTGTTAATATGCAATGGCGCTTATTATTTTTACACCCTGATTTGTTTGCAATTGCATACAAATGTATACTAAAAATATTTTATTTCAGGGAGTAGCATACGCAAACTAAATCAGTTTCAGAAATGAGTGCATTTTGAAACCTTAGTATCTTACACAGCAAAGATTGATAAACATCAAAAATACATTAAGCTAAAGCTATTTATTCATCAAATCGTGGTTATGTGCGCATGAAAAATTATTGTTCATTACGATAGTTCATCTATTAATAAAGCATGGGCCCAGTATTCACGCTTAGAATTATAAAACACTAGAGATGACCTATGGCGATCAGCTTTTTCTTCGCGGAGCAAAGCCATCTGCGCGAATCAGCGACGTCTTAAATTATTCATAACTATTTTACATTTCTTTTGTCTGCTTTTCATAATCTGCTTTGAAAAATCTTTTCCTCTGAAAAACAAAGACTTTGATGACGCTCTAAGTGTGAAAACATAAGAATACATCGTAATTTCACTGCTGGTGAGCAGGCTTTGTGTAGATAACAAGAAAATAAAGAGTTGACCACGATGTAGGACAGGAAAGCAGATGATTTTTATTACAGGTAAACACATATAGACCAAGGTGTGGTATTATAACCTGTTGTGTTTTGCTCTTTGATCAATGTTATATTCAGAACATTTGCTACTTTCAATCGTTGAAGGAGATCAAGAATTTGCACAACGTATTTGCTAAGGAAGTAAGACCAGAGAATTTCCTATTTTCAACCCTGCTCGAACAGATCAAGTATTTGCTTCTGAAGAAAGTGAGTTGTGTCGTAATTGTTGAATCGAATATTTCATCAATTCTGTTATGATGATAGATTGTTTATTCTCCGTAAGCAACTTGTTTATTCTCCGTAAGCAACTTGTTTTGCATGTCTTTATTATCTTATTACGCACACATCATGTTACACTTTCGAAAATATAAACAACACATTTTCAAACTACTACAAATTGTTCTTTCTTTGTTTCATTCAAATTGGACGCTTTTCAATCAAAATAAAATAATTCTAAAGAAACGATTACCTAATTTTTTATCAACAAGAAATGATACTGGATCTTACGTAAGTATGGATGAACGTTCATCTAAAACAATTAATTTTAAATCTAATACTGGGGAATTTTTACTCATCACATTTGTCGGATTCCTATCAAAAAATATTTTTGAGTATTTTCGAAATTAAGAGAGAAATTTGACTTTTGTTCAAATGGATTTATTTTGTCGTATACTGGGTAACTGATATTCGCAACAAGATTTTGGTTTCAAAAGCAGACAGTCCGCAGCTTGATCATATGCGCATAAAATCTATCAAGGTCATGAAAACGTCAATGCATTTCTCGTGTCAAATATAAATATGTTGAATGAAGCTGCAAAATAATTACGAATAACAAGAAAATACAAATAAATATCGATATCATTGAATGAGCATACATCTACTTAAGACTTGTTGATATAAAGTACATGCTCGAAGTTTCGTGCAATCCTTCTTTATCAATCTTTCAATTGACAGTTAGTTATTTCAAATCTTTATTCATTTTTTGAGGATCCTGGATGGAGGAACAAAATAGGATTTGGAATTTGCCTAAAATGGCATGGGAATGGGATTTTCGTGCTTTGACTGATATTTGGTGGACTGGGAATACCCAACAGTGAAAACAATAGAATGAGAACGGGATTTGATCACCGACTGTATATCGACAAAAATTTAATTTCCTGCATATTTCCAGCAAAATAAGTCGGAAAGTGTAGAGCCAAATTTTGAAGAGGGCGCAACTTGAGAGAAACTCTTTAAAGGGGGGCTCAGCCCTACTTCGAAAAGTAGAAGGGGGCTCAGGATTCTCTTAAGTTTGGTAGGTTTAACAAAAAATTAAATGACACTGTAATTACATTGCCACGGTTGGTGTTTCCAAGTCAACAAAAGTGTGAGCAAGGGTGAATTTTACTTTCTTGAATAAATATTCATTCCCCTAGAGAGCTCTGCGGGTTTAACTATACTGTTTATGTCGATCCCCCAGGGTCAAATTTTACTCGAACGGCTTTTTTTGCATCTCAGTAAAATAAAAACTGTGATGAAATCTTGAAATACATTTTTATTTGGATTAAAAAACAATGCTTCTTCAAAATTATCAATTTGTAATTATGCAGAAAAAATCTGCATTTTGATATTTTCATTGTTTTGTTTAACCATATGATGTTATTACCCGAAAATAAATTTCCTTTGAATTAGGATAAATTATGCTCATTTTAAAACTTTTAACCATCTTTTGTGTTCGGCTTATAAATATTTACCAAAAATAAACAGAAATGTTTAATTGTTCGACGAAAAAGTTAGCCAGTTCGTAAGTAAGATATTTCATATTTTAGGTACATTCAAGGACGTCTTCAAAAAAAATTTAAGAAAATATCGTTCTGCTTCTCGACACTAAAGCAATGGCAGATTTTCATTTAGAAATGACCAGCAATTTGTCAATATCACTGCCTTTAATGACAGATGTTGGCGTGGAACATTCCAGTTCAGTCGCTTTGAAGCAAGATGGAGAATTTATCCGTTTAGGTTCAATTCTTTCATCAGAAAATGTTTCGTGCACAAAGACAGAAGAGGAAGGCATATTGTTTGAAAAGATGGACAGTGTGTCAGATGCTTCTCTGCACGACTCAACGACGGATTCAGAAGGCTATTCCAGTTTTCATTCGGCAATGTCATCTCCATGGTCAAGCAAACGCAGCAGTCCAAATGAACAGAACCAAAACCTGCTTTTGATTGCTGGAGAATACGTTGATGATGCAGCTTGTAATGTCGAACAATCTGAAGAGAGGAGAACACAAGAAGGAACATGTATGGTTTTGGAATGTGAAAATAGCACAGCGCGTAACGTTAAAGACTCTAAAGATGATAATCAGATGGGTAATGGAGATATAATATGTGCAAGGATTGATACAGGGGATCACAATTTGGACAGGCCAATGATTTTACCCTTGAAAATAACGAACATAGCAACGGAAGGATTTAGTTTAACTGGCAAGCTTGAAAGGAAATTACCAAGAAGCAATGTTTCTAAATGCGAGACATTTAATTCGAAGAATGATGATTCTGTGAGAAATTCGACATCTTATCTGGAGAGGAAAATGTCAACAATCGATGAAGCGTACGAAGAAACCCCTTCTCCAAAATCGTGCATGGAAATTGACAAAGAATTTCGTAATGCATATAAAGCCCTGAAGAAAGAAAATATCTTGAAAACTGCTCAGTATGATTTGCAAGAGGACAGCGAAGACTCTTTTCAAGAGGAAAGTGAGGAAATTTGTTCATTGATTGAAAATGCTTCCCAAGGTAAGCAAAGAGACGAGGAATTGCCTAAAACTTCGGAATTTGCTGCGCTGACTAAGGTAGTCAAAAGCTCTGTGGATGACATTTTGTTTGTAAAATCCAAGGAAACTGATTTGATTCAGCTAAACGAAGCACCTGCATTTAATGATTCAGCTTTTGATATTAATTTAGATTCGTACGATATTCCAAACAACAGAAGAATATCTTTGGAATTCAAGATCAACGAACTCAAGGCTTTTGCTGAAAATTTAATTGACGAAAGAAAAGTTTTAGAGAACGACAGATTGTCTTTGGGGACGGCTTTAGATGTTTTTATTGAGAAGCAATGCTGTGAATGCAAAGTTTGCGGGAGAATTAAGCAAGTGATTTTTAACAAAGAGAATTATCTTGAAGGAGTGAACGGCAATTTGAATCAAGCATCAGAATCTAGAGCCGCAAAGATTATTAAACAACGTTCTACTTGCGAAGAGATGCGGAGAGCAGAGATGGCAGATCTCAAGTATCAGGATCTAGCTTTGAGTCTGGAAGCAGCCCTGGAAGAAAACGTTGGCTTGAAGAACGAAAACAGAGATTTATGCGAAGTGAATGATGAATTGCGTGATAAAATCGAAAAGTTATTGACAGACGGAGAAGAGTTGCAATACAAAATGAACAAATCGACATTTGCGCTCATGGAGGATATCCAAAGACAAAAAGATGAGAATTTTGCACTGAGAAATAACTTTAACAAGATGCTGAAGGATTACAATGTTTTGGAGACCGAGCTGAAATATCTTGGCGAAAACTACCACGACATGATATGCGAAAGGGATTTGCTTGTTGACGAGCTGAACATTAGGAATGACGACTACCAAACGTGCAAAGACGAATGCGAGAAATTAGCCGCTGCTCTTCATTCTGCAAAGCAAGATGCGGACATCCTTAATGTTACCGAGGAAAAGGTCTGGACCAGAGCTGATTGGGAGGAATGGACCGTATTGCAAACAAAGATCGTTACAACTGAGAAAGCGCTGTTTGACGCTCGCAAGCAAAAGTCGAATCTCATTGCTGATATGAAAAGCATGAAGATGAAGCTGGAGCAAAGCAGAGAAAAAATCGATGATGCTCAACATGCAATGAAAAGTCTTGAAATTAATTTAAGCAAAGCCCAAGAGAGCAATCAGTTATTGCAACATGATAATGAAGAGTTGCAAAAGTCAATTTTGAAATATGAGTCAGAAATTCTGAACACTGCACGAAAAATTGATGATGAAGCTAGGGATATAATAGAAGCTCAGGGAATGCCAAAAAGGGCAACATCGAATTGGAAACTGATTGATCGAAGTTCTGAAGAGAATGCATGCAAAGAAATGATGTTTGGTGCTGATTCTGAAGTGCTGATTGGCTGCACCTATTCTGATAAGTCGGAACCGACGACAAGTGATCCCGACCTTGACGTGCCCGGTAACCGTACTGACGATGGCTCCACAATAGTAGATACAGGAAATAATAGCGAAGTTCCTGTGATATTCCGTCATGATTTCAAGACTGGGGGCATTCGACGAATAAGAACATTTCCTTGCAACCAAATGGAAGAATTCACATTGAAACTCCATCACGATTCCACCACTCTCACTGATGAGTATGCTGGCAGTCAGTACCAAAGTGCATTTCAAGAGGTTGAAGCATCTAGCAGTGAAGCTGTTGATGAAGCGACAACGATGAAAACGCCAGAAAAAACCATGGATGCGATGAAGGCAGGCGTGGAATCTTTTTGTTGTTGTGAACAAGGCAGCGAAAGTGCAGAAATGGCAGGGCAGGCAGATGCATCGATGGAAAACCGAAATAAATTGCATCACCGGCGTTCGTGTTTACCTCTGAGAATGTTACTTCCATCTGCTATGCATGGGTTGCTGCAAACTAAATCAAAGAAAGGAAAATCCAACGACGGCCATACCGTAAATAAGAAGAAATGAGCTGCTTGAAAATGCCTTTGTGGATGATACAATGTTTGATTGTTTTAGGTAATTTAACTGGGCATTAATAGGCCTAATAGTTCAGACTATGCACTAATGTGCAGTTAGTTAGCGGATCACCGTGGTATCTCGTCCGATGCATGGTGTACGGCACCTGGTGTAACACAAACATTTGCTTCCGAATAAGCAGCTTAATCTTTTCATCTCGGATTTCTTTATATTCCATATATTTCTCCCAGGAGGGTTCCACCTGACTTGGATAGGGGAGCGTGTCCTATATTTTTTATCTGGGATTTCGATTTCAATAATATATTTTTGGGTCTCAAAAATGTTCATGAAAAATGTAATTTTGGCTCTAAGAGTTTGAAATCCTATATTTTTGGGTGAAATATTAAGAATAGCATAGAAATGTTACTACAAAAAAAATTGTAGGCAGAAAAATTGCATCATAACATTCGAAATGCTGTTATATTTTCTGGGTTTCGTTTTCGTTCCATTATATTTTTGGGTCAGCTCAAGATTTTCTCGGATAGGCCCCCTACACGAGTTAGATGGTACTGCCTCTTGGGGTACTTCTGCAGAATAGATGGAATGATAACTCCTTAGGCTATACCCAAACATTTATCCCATAAATCAAGCAAACTTCTTCTTTAAATCCTGGATGCGAATATAATTGACATACCAATACAATCATTACATGGCCCATTGATAAGCGATTGATATTAGATCATGGCGGAGATAAGGACAACGCCATCTCTAGATATATGACAAATAACAGATCGCTCTTTAAAAGTAATCTTCAAATCTGTATTTGAAGAATGAATAATATTTGTCATACTTCTAGAGATGGCGTGTGTCCTCATCTCCACTGTGATCTAGCAACGACCTAGCCTGCGTGCATACTCTCCTAGCCTGTGTGCAGACTCTCCTGGCCTGTGTGCAGACTCTCTTGGCCTGTGTGCAGAGTCTCCTTGACAGAGGGGGGTTTTGAGGCTACGCGTAGGCTAAAATCGACCTTAATCAAATGTTAAACGTCATATTTTTAGGTGATAAATGCGGACAGAATTTTATATTAATTTCAGAAATTTCAACCTAACCATTACCATTATAGCAGCAAAACATCTAATTTCGAAATGCTTTATTTTATTCCAAAGAATTAGGCTATAACCTTGGCATTTAACCCGGAAAACTTCCAGTTTGAAATGCTTGGTTTTCGTCCAAATCGTAATGCTATAACCTTATAATTTAGGCCAAAAGCTCTAAATTTTAAAACACATCGTTTCTATCCAAAAAATTAAGGTTTTCAATTTAGGTTATAACCTTACCAAATAGGACAAAAAAATTACGACTTCGAAAGGCCTTGTTTTTATTCAACTAGCCTATCCATTTAGGCCAAAAAAGCTCTCAATTCCAAAAACACAGCTTTCATCAAGAACGTAACGCTATAACCTTACAATTTTAGCCAAAACTTTCAATTTCGAGAAGCCAGGGTTTCATCCAAAAAGTAAGGTTACAACATTACCATTTAGGCCAAGAAACTCTCAATTTTGAAATACATCGTTTCCATACAAAAAGTAAGGCTACAACCTTACCTTTTGAGTTAAAAATGTTTGGTTTCGAAAAGCATCGTTTCATCTAAAAAGTAAGGTTGTAACCTTACATTTTTAGTCAAAAATTTCCAATTTGAAACAGCTTGGTTTTTATCCAGAAAGTAAGGCTATAACATTACCATTTAGGCCAAAAACTTTCAATATACAAATGCATCGTTTCCATCCGAAAATTAAATCTATAACCTTTACATTTAGGACAAAAAACTCTCAATTTTGAAATACATCCTTTCCATCCAAAAATTAAGCCTACAGCCTTACATTTTTAGTCAAGAATTTCAGAATTCAAAAAGCCTGGTTTTCATCCAAAAAATAAGGCTATAACCTTACCATTCGAGCTAAAAGTTTTCATCCAGAAAGTAAGGCTATAACCTTACCATTTAGGCCAAAAACCTCTCAATTTTTGAAATTCATCTTTTCCAGCCAAAAAGTAATGCTATAACATTACGATTGGGCCAGAAACTTCCAATTTCAAAATGCCTGGTTCTCATCCAAAAAGTAAGGATAAAACCCTAAAAAATTTTAGTCAAAAACTTCTAATTTGAAATGCTTGTTTTTTATCCAAAAAGTAAGGCTATAACCTTTCATTTTCAACAGAAAACATCCAATTTCAAAAAGAAGGACTATTTTGGAGTTATCTGCTAAAATTGTAAGGTTATAGCCTCATTTTGTGGATTTAAACGATTTTGGATAAAATTGCAAGGTTATAGCCTTAGCATTAGGGTTGAAACGAAGTATTTCAAAATTGGAAATTTTTGCCCTAAATGGTAAGGTTATAGCCTTACGTTTTGGATGAAAACCAGGCATTCTAAAATTGGCAGTTTTTGGCTAAAATTGTAAGGTTATAGCCTTACTTTTTGGATGAGAAC